>CM052324.1:2980282-3013392 GCA_028455615.1 Lasioglossum zephyrum | reverse complement strand
TATAAATAATTATAAAGAAATAATTAAAAAGAATAAAGAAAACAAATGTTTGGGATTGGCTGGGTGTTCTGGCAGCGTGTACGCGCCGGCACCGATTGACGCATAGCGATTGGTGGGCACCCCGAGAACTGCGAGATCTAGGATCGATCGACGGTTCGCGGAGTCATTGGCCGACGCCGTCGAGATCGATTGTTATCGATATCGACCGCGGATCTCTTCGCTGATTGACGGATCGCTCTTCGATCCGTCCGACGATAGCTCGACGGTGACGGCCAACCGCCAGCTGATCGATCGATCGTCACTTGGCTAACGGTAGCATAGTAAACTGCATCTCGCTATCTCTCGCTCTTTTATCCGATATTAAAGTTTCGCTTCTTTTGACCGGCTTAATAGAAGATAATTATTTACATCCAATTCATTGTAAAACGTGTTTATTCAATTATTAACATAAAGTGTTCTGTAAACTAGTGTTGGTAAATCGGGAACCGAGTAATCTTTCTGGGGGACGAGGGGATTGATACTGGGATGCGACTGGGGAATGCAATGGGAAAAATGCAGACCGAATGCTGCTGTAATGACCGTGCCACTGCAGGCTGCATGTGTGGATAATGGGAGAATAGAAGGGATGCAGGGAGAGCAGAATGATGTAAGTTGGAAATGATGATTTTTCGGGGAGGTGGGTTGGGAGTTGGAGTTGCAGTTGGTATGATTTCGATCTAATGGTGGATTAGTGGAGGTTGTTGTAGTGTGGGTGTTGATTGTTGTTGGGGATTTAGTTTCAATATTTTGAGAGGGATATTCAAATCATTTTAACAATTTCATGTTAGCCATGTCTATATCTAGATCAATTGTTTGAAATAATCTTTAATTAACTTCTTTGATGTTGCTACAGGTGAATCCAAGTTTCTAGAAATAACAATCTGCAATTAACAAGAGTGACAACAAAGGTGGTAGAATATCGTGGAGGATATATGAAAAATAAAAATGGAAGAAGAATAGAGGGAGTGTTAAAAAGAGAAAACATGGAACAACGTACTCTAAACTAGGAAGGGTAGTAATGAAGAAAATAAAGAAAGTAGAAGGTGTTAGGAGACACGTAGAAGAGTAGGAAGATGGTACGACAAGAGGGTGAAAGATGAGTCGGTAACAAGAAAGGGATTTGAAAAGAGAAATAGAAAGTAGAGGGTGCATAGAAAACGAGGAAGACACTTGAACAAAGTAAAAGAAAGTAGAGGGTGCGCAGGTAATGAGGAAGAGACGTGAAGGGGATTAAAATATAGTAACAGGGTGCTACGAGAAACAGAGTTCAAAATTGTAGGAAGTAGTGTGGGGTGCTTGGGAAACGAAATGGGAACTTCAGGAGTGTGCAAAGGGGTGCATGGAAAACAATAAAGACAGTTAAATATTGCGAAAGAATAGTTGAACGAAAATGAGAAACATAAATTTTGGCTAAAGGGTGCAAAAAAGAGCGAAGAAAATGAGAAACAGAAATAACAAGAGTGAATAAAATTAGGGGTTGCATGGATACGAGAGATAGGTTTGAAAGTTGCAAAATAGGGTGTGTATAGCGAATGAGAAACAAAGTTGAAAATTATAAATTAAAATGGGGGGCTGCGCGTACAAAACAAGGAACAGCGTGGAAAATTATTTGAGGAGCTAGGGGTGCGGAGGAAGTGGTAAACGTAAAGCAGAGTTGAAAGTTACAAAAAAAAAGTAAAAAGATATGTAGACAACACAAAAGATAGTGACTTAAAAATATTGTATTAAAAACCATTGGCGAGTACGTAATAAAATCGGGAGAGAAAATCGCCGCCGAGGAACGCGCGAACGAAAGAGACAACGTGATCCAGAAATAGAATACGAAGGACCGAAAGAAACCTAGAAATAGCCCAGGAAGAGGGAAAGGTAGAAATGGTATGAAGAGGGATCGAGGATGCATGTTCGAGAGGAGGGATGTAAAATCAGAGAGGGTCGGCTGTCGAGGGTTGGAGCGAACTGGCTTGAGCGTCGAAGAAAGAGGGGGAGCTGTGTGACGGATAGAGAGGGAGGAAGAGAAGGGGTAGGGGGTGGAGCAGAGGCCGAGGGAGGGCGAGGAGGGCCGAGGAAGGCCGAGAAAGAGACGCGGGCACGGTGGTTGAGTTCGGGCCGACAGTCCGCGTGTTACCCCCGGCCGTAAAGCAGGGCCGCGTTTCCTCGACTTCCGGTTTCGAGTCTCGGTACCCGCCAGATTCCACGCAGACACCGTTCCGAACCGGCCCTCAAAGAGAACAACCTCCCTTTCGAAACTAGTCGGGAACTTTCCCCTCGGACCCTTCCGCGAGACTCACATTTTTAGACCAGTGAACCGGAAGTGACGGTAGCATTCTCTGATTGGTGACGTTCCGGGAGATCCAGCTGGTGAGCTGGACTTTTCAACCTCGTACTGGTAACGTACGCTTTTTGTTATTAGTAGACAGCGAATTTTATGTATGATACAAATTAATAGTTTGTTTTTAACTTCTTAAACATACCAACCCCTTGCTCTATGCTTTATTTTACGGCTTCGGAAGAATGGAGAAAAATTATATCTATTGTATGCCTTTATGTTCTCCGATAACTGTATATTAATGACATAAAATTTTATGAAGTCTCTGTATGGAGATTTGGCGCGATATTTGTTGTAGCCGCGCACAGTGGATTTAATATTTGTTGGGGAAGAAATTTAATATATTATTTACCGGTGATATTATGTAACCATTTTTTAAGATTCATTGTCCATTGATAATTTTTAATAGATCCTACAACAGAAATAGCAGTTTTAATAGTGTACTTGCCGGTCAGTACCAGTGAAAGAATCTAATAATTCTGTTCTAGTTTTCATGCAAAAGTAAAAATGTTGAAAGTCAGTTGTATTGGGACTAGTGTAACACCCTTCTATTTCTGTAATATAGTAAAAAATATATAAAGACAATAAGGGATGCTTATAATACGAAAAACAGAGTTTTAAATGATTATAAAGTAGAGATTTGAAAAGAAAAGTAGAGGTAGAGTAAATACCAAGAAACGAAACTGAAATAAGACAAAAATGTAGGAGTTACACTAATTGGCTTCTGAGCCCTTCACGTGTCCCTAAAAAAGGGTAGTAATGTCCTTGATAAAGAAAGTAAAGATATAACACGCGTAGGAAAGTAAGAAAATGATGAGAAAGAAATGTAAAGAATAATACCAGAGAAAGAAAGTAAAAAGAACCAATATTTGCATAGTAAAAAGACAAGGAAAGAATAAAAAGAGGGTGGAAAAATAGTAGAAGAGATGTCGCACTTCAGAGGAAATATTTTCGCAATCGCCATCCTGATCTTTAATCTTGAGATTATGGTTGTCGATGCATACGGGATATTGGATGAAATATCGAGCCCTTTGTCGGAGGAATTTCTTTCTGCTGGTTCCGCGGGACAAGGAAATCTCAAGAGGATGAATCGGGCCATGTTAGAAAACGGTTCACGTCCCGAGATTTCCCTCGAAGCAGTTCACAGACCGCTAATGGTTACATGAATGTTTAACAAGTAGCATCTTGTTCTGCGGTGTTATTCCATGCACTGGAATTGTGTTGTTCGGTTATTTACGTCTGTCTACCTCGCCTCAGATTCCCTCGAGTTTTATTGGATCATCATTTTTGAGGCTCGTGCGAGCAGCCTATCGGCTTTTGATTTACCGTTGACCTTCTTTTGTCAAATCTATTGACCCGTGGCTCGATCGGATTCACGCTGAAATTTTTATCTGTGTCGCGTAACTTCACCACAGTGTCGCTAGATTATTTATTGCTAGAATGGACTGGTGGAATTCTGCGCGCAAATCGTTCCCGTCAATGTCATTCGGCCGATTTTCATGCGACTGCAATAATGCACTTGTCAGTTGCCATGTTCACCATTCAATTATTACGTGGCTTTCCGCTTCGACATTGCAGTTCATGTTATCTTTAATTTTTGCGTTGTATCGTACAATACGAATCGTTCTGTGCACTTTGTGTTTGCAATTGTTTTTGTTTCATTTCTTCGTAAGCTATTGTTTCACAAAATCATTATAATCATTAGACTGCGAATTTTATGCTTCTATGTCAAAAATGGACATGTACAATTTAAAGCAATGACCATGTTAAAAATATTTTAAGAACATCAAGGTATTAGTTTCAGCTTAATAAGATAATCAAAAGAAGAATACAATTTTTGTTTGGCGTTGAAGAACATTATTGTAATTAAATTCCAATTCAAGGGTTGAATAAAATCATTATAAATATTTCTGAATACAAGGGTTGAATAAAATCATTATAAGTATTGCTGAATACAAGGGTTGAATAAAATCATTATAAATATTGCTGAATACAAGGGTTGAATAAAATCACTATAATTATGTTCCAATTCAAGGGTTGAAAAATATCATCATAATTACCACATGTTGGTGTCGTATAAATTTCCAGTTCATAAAATCGACGGTAAACTCTTTCTTACCTTTCAACGGTATAATTGTGAATGAAAATCTCCTAAACAAATATTTCAAACAGAGGAAATTATTTTCGAATTAAGCGCACGACCAAAGTGGAATTCGATCCGCGGGCTGACTTTAAGCGAGAATGTTTCGAGCGACTCTGTTCAAAAAGTTTTAATGCATTTCTGATTCACTAATTTGTTGCTCGGCTCGGCACGGGTTTCGTAAGTTCCAGAGGAAAACCGTTCGGAGGACTTTCCACTGTTCGATTTGCTCGATTTTTCTTCGAATGAAAGTCTCTCGGTTGAAATGTGTTTACGGGACATTGATTATGCTTTATAGTGAGAGGAGGCGGTGTCCTCGGACGTTGAGCCCGATGTGTCTAGGGGATGAGTCTACAGGGCTTGCTGCGAAACCTTCGGGGCAGCCTTGAAGTCTCTTGACACGCTGTGCCAAAATACTTTGGAGTTCATGCTTCTCTTGGTCGTCGATGTACACGTATACCGCTGTCCAAAACTTGCTCGCTATTCCAGACAAATGGCGTAGATATTTTTCATTTTGGAGTACGCCACTGACTGACGTATCCGGTAAATGGACTTTTTATCTGTTTCTGGTCGCAGGAACTTTCTGCCAGCTTGCGGAACTTTTGGGGAAATTTCGGAGACTAGAAAGTGGAAAATTTTAAAATGTGAATCTTGGCTTGTTAGAACGGATTTTTAAAAATCTGAACCTAATTTGAATTTATAAAAAATGTAACTTTTTCTAAGCCACAAAGTATTTAAAAATTTCAAGTTTTTTTACTCAATCTTCTTATCAGTTTTCAAAATTGTATTCTTTTTCTGGAAGTATATCTGAAGCTGATCTTTTTTAAAATTTGCATCTGATATGAATTTTCTTGATCCTGAGACATATTAATTATTATTACAAATTTATTCCGCGAGATAAATTCAAGAGACGGTTGGTTAGAATGATAAATAGTAGAAGTATCAACAAGGTAGCAGAATAATTAGTAATTGTCTGTGTTATGGAAGTATATGTACCATGGATTATTATTAATTTATGTTACGAAAAGCGTTCATCATAAGCGTACATCAACAAAATAATAAGAGCAAAATGGATGATCATAATCCATCCACATTCATAATAAATTTTCATCAATCAAGACTAATAAAATTCGAAATTAAAATGTCACATAATATAGGAATGTTTTTTAATTTATTCAAATGTGATGCTCTAAGTATTTCGAAACAAGAAATATATGGCTTAGACCACTTTCATAATTATGGGAACAATTCTGATTTCAATTAAATAATTGAAAATAGTGTTTGAGTAACAACTGATCGAACCTATGTGCCGATATTAATTTATGCTTACAGCAATTTACGATCGATATTATTTAATATTTATCAATTAAATAATGTATGAAAATGAGAATTTTTATTTCTATTTACAATTCAACAATAAATTTGAAAAAACACGGGCATCCTACTAACCTAATATCGTTCTAGCATGAAGCTTGCTATAGCGTCGTCCGGTAACACAATTACAAAGTTCGAAAAATAGTGTGTCGTCATAGTGGTGCAGAGGAGTGGGGAGTCAAGCAAGAGCGGAGAAACGAAAGAAAAATTTTTTTCTTTTATTTCTGAGTTCACGTGTTTCATGCTCGATCTGTCCTCGGCGCGCGCGGTTTGTTTGCAGGTTTCTTCTGGCCGGCATGGCATGCGGCGTGGCATGGCATGGCGTGGCGTTCCCGAGGCCTCAATCACGTACTCCATTGACTGGAAAATGTAATCTCGCATCGGCCTTGAACATTTTTATCCCCCGGTAAAAAATAATCGGCGAATATATCATCGGCGTACGTGGCGTTCTATCAATAAACCGTGGCGACGTGTCTGCTGTCCGTCATACTCATCGCCGTGCCATATTTCGCGAACGTATTCGGTTGTAGCGCATACCCTTATCATACGTTGATAAGCGGAGAGACACCTGTCCGGACATTTCCAGATTTTTCCCGGGGGTTCGACACATTTTGAGATCAGATTGCAAATAGTCGGTTGAAATAAGAAATTATTTGAAATACCTCATTTATATTTTAAAAGCAACATAAAAAACTAATTTTTCTTTGTCGTTTAAATGAAATAACATTTCATTTGGATTGTTCGAACGGTCAATGAAATGACTAAATTAATTGTTAAATTTAGATATCCTAGTTTTTGTAGTTCAATGATTAAATTTTAATTACATTCGAGTACGAATTATTTGAATAAATGAATTTAATTTAATTGTCTTGTTAGAAATAATCTGAAAATATTCTGATGTGTGTACACACAACGAAGAAATAAAATTAGAAATGGGTCAGAAAAGCTTTTTAGTTGCAAAAATTAATCCGATTCTGCATTTCCAAAATAATGTTTCTCTCGAATTTAATATTGTAATGGTGATCGATCCGGTCACCTAATCTTATCAGCCACCGTTCGCGGATAACCGTTTCGAGTTGACGATCGAAATTGCTCGATCTGTAACAAAGTCTGTACTTTCAATCTATACTTCCCGAAAGATTGACCTCATTATTTCAGAGCGATGTCGAGCTACTACATGTCCTCCAAACTTATTTAACGGCGTTCCGTAACTCCGATAGGATTGAATGCAGCGATAGGTATTCGCTTAAGAGCCTCTTCGCCGATACGCTTTTTAATTTTAAAGGTTTTACAACCTTTATATTGCGTAGTAACGTGTTATCTATCGGGACAGCTCCCGTAAACGTTGCATAAAATCGAAGCGATTTCTATAGAGTAGCATAATGGCAGCTTGAGCTTAAGCAGCTTCTGACAATACAATTCTGTATTTTATCAGTGTCATAATTTTAATTTAAAGGGCGTAATCATCATTCTAACATTTTTATCTTTGTGGAGAAGACAATCTTCTTTTTTCTCAAGGATGTCGGCTATCTGAACGAAGCTTAAACAAATTTCCTCCATTTTAACCTGTTTATTAAACTACCGAGGATATTTTGAAAAATCCATTAGTTCGAGCTAACGAGACAACTTCAATCTTCAAGTATCTGGTAGATTCAGTGAAGAAAATTTTTTCTTATGATCTCGCAGACTGAAATATTTTTATTATAAATAGTAAAAGCAATAGAAAATATAATTAATAAAAAATAAACTTTAAAATAATTTCAAGAGAATTATTCATTTGTTTTTGGACGTTGCAATTCGTACTATTTTTGGTATAAATTTTCAGTTTTCCATCCCCTATATCTGTTACGTATTTTCCAACCTATATCACGGAAAAAAACATCCTAGTGAATGATGTAGCTTTAATTTTTTGATAACATTTTTATCAAATTATACCATTTGAATGACCGACAGGTTCGCGTCACGTAAATCATAGCAAATCAGCATATTGGGATAAACCGGGCCGTAACAAAGAAACGTGTGTAGGAATAATTCGAGAAAAGCTGGACAACGATCCCTTCAGATCGAAATCTCGAGGGTCGTAAATCGCCTGGTTGCAGCAAAGAAAAACCGGCGAGATCGATGAGATAATCGGCTCTAGCCCGAAACCGTCCACTTACACGTGCCCGCTTTGGTCACGACCGGGGACTTTATCCGCGTTATTTATCTACAACAGCCGCGATTAAGTTAACGAGCCGTTCCGTTACTTTTTTCCGGCCGAGCCGAAAATTTGCATAGCAAACGGTACACGCGGCCAATGACAGTCCTGGGGGCGGACTCGAAGCTCTTTTCTTTTTTCGGGGTCGTTGACGTTGCCTGCTGTGCCCCCTCAATATGGCAATTTCCGTGCTCATCGTCGAAAAAATCGATTTCTGGCAGTGGCGTATCCTGCACTTCAACCCTTCAGAATTTATTTTTCTCTGCTAAGAAAAATCTGTTTTTAGTTGCAAGTTCTCGTAGCTGAACCCTTCAGAATTGCCTCTGAAAAGTTTCAGTGGAAGAATTTATCTTTCTGTTAACAAAATCAATTTTTAATTCCGAAATTCTGTGACTCAACCCTTCAGAATTGTATGTGCAACATTTTTAATTAGAACTCGTAATATTTTCAAAGTTACCAATTGGTGTGGCGTATCCTGCACTTCAACCCTTTAGAATTTATTTTTCTCTGCTAAGAAAAATCTGTTTTTAGTTGCAAGTTCCCGTAGCTGAACCCTTCAGAATTGCCTCTGAAAAGTTTCAGTGGAAGAATTTATCTTTCTGTTAACAAAATCAATTTTTAATTCCGAAATTCTGTGACTCAACCCTTCAGAATTGTATGTGCAAAACTTTTAATTAGAACAATATTTTCAAAGTTATGAATTATTGAAGCGTATGTGGCTTACCATCTTGAACCTGATATTTAGCCTTTTGGCTAACATATAAGGTCTCTTTCTGGTAACATTAAATTCTTTGATTAATCATCTAGTTTCTTACGGAACAAATATCGTTATTTTAAAAAATCGTCGTGTACTAAGGTTCGATGGTGATTTTTCTCCAATAAGAAACATTTTCACAGCTGATTGACATTGATGTTGTCTGAAAAAGGCTCTGCACTGTTAATTATATTATTGTAAAATATATATAATTAATTATATATATAATAATATAATTTGAACCTGCTCGTTTGTCCAATAGAATTGTAGTCTGAGATTTAGCACATTTTGTGCATTCAGTGGATTAATATTTCTATGTATGAGCTTGCATAAAGCTTAAATGCAGTCATTACACTCGGTGACAGTGTTCCTAGTATTTCACCGGTGGTATAAAAGCATAAAGTATTCCACAATCGGTTCGCCTCGGAAAAACCGGTGGGAGAAAAAAAACATTTCTGGAAAAAAGAGCACGAGCAAATCAAGTTTAGCGAATTTCGGCGCAGACACTTGCAGTCGACGGATTTTGCGCGTCGAATTCCCGCCGAAAGGTATTATCTAGTGGATCAGTGAAAGCTGTACCATAGGAGAGAGAAAGAGAGAGAGAGTAACTCTAACACCAAGATAAATACAGAGTGACACTGTGTACAACACCGTTTGAAACAACCGCTTTCGATTCACCCGAAGCTTCTCCCTCTAGTCACGCAACTCTCGTTGTCAGAGCTGACGTTTAGGGTACTTAATAGCTCGACCAGCGGCGATAATCGGTTGGTGGTTTTGACAATGACAAATTACGGGACTGGTATATCGATGGAGTCATTAGCACGCAAGTGGAGCGTGTCTTCTACGGGGCTTCTCCGTTGAATTCTGGAAACGAAGGAGGCTTTGACAGATCTGTAGTCGGAGATAAGGAGCGTTGGGGTATAATGATGAGATTAAACAAAAGATGATCCTTCAGGAGCAGGGATGTGTAGTTAGTTAACTGTTCGAGTGACGGGATCTTTCAGTACTTCGTAGACAACACTACTGAATACTACCAAGATTTTGTTTGGTAATCGACTTTCATACAAACATTGTACCATGAGAACAATACCGTGAAAGACGTACAATAGTGTAGAACATTTCTTCTATTCGAAGATATCCCACAATTTTTTAAAATCTTTTCCTTGTTTTATTTGTTATCCTTTGTCCCATGAACATGTTCTACCATTTTGGCATCTTTATCGAATGGAGAAGATGCTCTTCATCATCATCTTCGACTTCATCTAATAGAGAATATTGTATAACGTTATATTACTTTTTCATCCTCATCTTCACCTAATAGAGAAGATGTTCTATTGCTTCTTCATCTTCATCTGTCTTTTCCATTAGATGAGAATGAAGATGAAGAGTCAAGAGAACATCTTCTCTATTAGGTGAAAATGAAAATGAAGCAGTATAATATATTGTCCATCATAGTTAAAGATGAAGAAACAGTAGAAAATCATTTGCATTAGAAGATTTCATCATATCACACCATTTTCTCAATTCCATGAAGATGAAGAACCAGTAGAACGTGTTTCCTATAAATGTAAGATATTCTACAGACGTCCACTAGACAATCAAGAAACTAATGAAGGATGTGTACCATGTGATTTCAGATAGTAAAGCAGAGGCAACGAGACACGCTCACCAATGCGGAGGTGGAAGAGGAGATCGTGGGTCCTGGCGGGCTGATCCAGCCACCCAGCACTCGTTGGCCTGAGTGCTGGTGGAGGAATTTGGGTAGAGGGGGGGTCGGGGTAGCGTATAGATTCGGTGAAGTGGTGTCGTTGATAAATCTCCCACGGGGGAGGTTCGATAGATTGGCGGGCATTAGGGAGCGGGTGTTCCACGGGACCCGGCAAATGTGGCTCTGTGTACGGTGAGCCGGGGTTACGGGGGCCGCGGGGCCCGTGGCGGTGGGGGTAGATCTCGTGGCGAGGCAAGCGTGAGGCTACCCCTGAGTCCTCGCACTCTGTGCGCCCCTGGGGCCGGAGGAGGCGCACATGTTCAGACGCAGGGAACAGGGCCCGCCGCAGCTGCGACTGCGGCGACCGGCCCTGCTGGGACCGCGAACAACCCTGCCAGTGAGGAGGGGTCTGGGCTGCCCGACGAACCTATGGTACGTCACATTCTCAAGTCGATTCACAGTAGAAATGCAACTAGCTCCCACTCTATTCAATGGTCTTCATCTAGTAAAATAGTCGACACCTCCTTCAGGCAGTCTTAACTAGTAGAATAAGTGGAAGTATCCCATTGTACTAATAGATTGAAGTAGAAGGTGGAACTATCAGGTTGAATTAGTAAATTGAACTGGTAGATGGAACAAGCATCTGTACTTCCTCATCTGGCAGACTGGGTGGAACTAATATCCCCTTCAGGGACCTTATCCTACTAAATTGAGTGTAGCTAAAAGGTAGATCTAGCAAGTATAGTTACCACCTCCTTAGAGAACTTAAGCTAGTACATTGAGTGAAACCAATAGCGGAATCAATATCCCCTTCAGGGAGCCCTATTCTACTAAATTGAGTGTAGCTAAAAGGTAGATCTAGCAAGTATAGTTACCACCTCCTTAGGGAACTTAAGCTAGTACATTGAGTGAAACCAATAGGTGGAACTAATATCCCCTTCAGGGACCTTATCCTACTAAATTGAGTGTAGCTAAAAGGTAGATCTAACAAATATAGTTATCACCTCCTTCGGAAGCCTAATCTAGTAGAATGGGTGGTACTAGTAGGAGATCCTAGCATCCCCTTCAATGAATCTTATCCGACTAATTTGGGTTTAGCAAGAAGGTAGATCTAGCAAATATAGTTACCGTCCCCCTTAGGAAACCTAATCTAGTTCAATGGGTGGAACTAGTAGGAGAACCTAGTATCCCTTTCAATGAATCTCATCCTACTAATTTGGGTGTAGCAAGAAGGTAGATCTGGCAGGAATAGTTACCACCTCCTTGAGGAGCCTAATCTAATAGGATGGGTGAAACCAATAGGCGGAACTATAGCATACCCTTCAGGAAGTCTCGTCCTAGTAAATTGAGTGTAGCTACAAGGTAGATCTACCAAGTATAGTTACCGCCCCCTCATGGAGCCAAATCTAGTTGAATGGCTGCAACTAGTAAGAGAACCTAGCATTCCCTTTGGGGAACTCCTCTTTCGGATTAGGTGGAACTAATAACTGATACGAATATGATAATGTCTGAAATGGATTATGGAGTTGCACCAAAGGGCTAATCAATTGTACGGTATGTGCTTCAGGTACAAGTCGAAAGGGCAGCGCAACAAGGCACTTGGATTTGTTGTGTTCCGTGTTACTGGCTACGAAGAAGTAAAGCGGTGCACAAAGCTCTGCTCACGTTCGCGATGTTGTTGGTTACCAGCTTGCTCGTCACCAGTCCGGTGCTCTTCCTCATCACCACGCTGCCGGAGGGAGAGCAGCCTCGTGAATGCTCGCCCCTGGTAAGTCACAAAGAATCACCCCCATTACACCTAATCAATCATCTTCATCCTCGAAGCTCTCTCTAAAAAATTTCACAAGATAGACACTAATCTATTTATTAACCCTTTGGGATCTACCGTTCTCTTCCTAAAGACATCGTTATAACAATAAAAAATAGAACTAAGGTACCATATTTCCAACAGTTATTCTGAAAAAATTTCTCAAAAATCACTTGTTTTATAGTTAGTTTTGGTTCGCGATCGTAATTTATAATATAATATAGGTATTTCTTTGCGGCGCAGTTCGATCATTTAAAACAATTGGAAAAGAAAGGAACTAGGGTGTTTCGTCCTAGACCCACTAGAGGACTCATCAGTAAGGCTGTCTAGCGGGCCATTGCCTTAGACACGGGATGCTAGAGGCAGTATGGGAAAGGTATATATACTGTAAGGTGACATATCAGTAACTAACGAGAAAGACTTTCTGACAATGTTGTCCATCTTGCGGACGGTGTCCGAACTAAAATCGTTCGAAGCATGTTGTCTCATTTGGGACGTTGTCAGATCAAATGTCTTCCTTTGAAATTCTAAATTTTCATTCGCCATCAGGTTTAATAGTTAGTTTTGGTTCGCGATCGTAATTTATAATATAATATAGGTATTTCTTTGCGGCGCACAATCACTTGTTTTCGTTGTCGTTGCAAAAGAAGCTCCCACGGTCCTTTTTTCTTGCTCGACGGAATTAAGCAGTCAGGGAACGCGCGTCTCGGTGTCGCGACGGGTTTAACGTTTACCGAGGAGCTTAAACCGAGAAAGGCAGTATTAAAAGTCTCTCGAAAACCCGCCGTTCAGGATCCCGGTAACACCGTGGAAGATCTCGGGCTGCGGAAATTTCGCGAGAAGGACGTATGTGCGCGGCTCATCGCGTGGACGAGCGGAATAAAATCGCGAACGAATGGAAAACCGAAATTCTGGAACCGTATTTTCTCGGTATAGCGTTCTTCGGCTGCGCCGTAAAATAAAAGTAGAACCGTAAACCGATTGATGGGTTCGGGCAGCCCATGGTATGGCGTTCGATCGCGCGGATATTGTTGCCTTTATCGGTGTTCTTTTGTGACGGAGGTGGATCTATTGCTATCGGAGATCTTATTACATCGCGGTCATCCCGATCGAGATGAGCAACGCGCGGTTTTACGCCGTTTCACTATGGTTTCCCCGTTAATTCGATGATGAACCGCCGGTTCTTCGGGACTTGATCTCCCCTTTCATCGTCGTTATCTTCCCTTGTATTTTTTCGTAATATTTACTTGCTTTATCCTGGTTTGCGGTTGGTATTTTCATTAATTTAATGGCTCTTGGTTTCTGTTGGAACACAAAGAATAATATTTTATCTGGATGAAGTAGACCAGAATTGTTAACGCAGCGAAAATATAAGGGCGTAAAGTTTCGCTCTTTATCTTGAATATTTCTGCTTTTATCGTATTCTTACGTTCTTTCATTGTTCTATCCTGATCTTTTTGTAAATTATATTTTTTTAAACTTTCACACCTTTCTGTGATCCGACTCTGGAAGATTTTCTAGACTTCTCGGAATGTAACAGGATGTTTAAATAATTAAAGACTTAAATTACTACAAACTCTTTCGAGTACACCGATATTTTGGTAATATTACAACCATGTAAATGTATTTAAACATTTTTCAAGTCCAACTACACCCGTAAATTCGTAAATATGAATTTTGCTTCAAACTCGTGACCAAAACCAGACAAGTTGAATTCCAAAATTCTTCAGGACACAATCTACAAATTCCCAGCCGCAGGAAATTCGGCGATTTACATTCCCCGGTCGAAGGGTTAACAAAACTCGCTGAATCTCAGCCCTAAGTTATCCCTATCAAACGAATGCGTGGAGCATCTTGATCTCGTCTACGTATCCGGCAGCTCGAGAACGCTTTGAGCGAGACGCCTGGGAAAACGGATGAAAAACGCGAAAAATCTTCCTTGGAATATTTCTCGTTCCTGCGCGTGTGCCTCGGGCGCTTCCAGAAACGTTTTCTCTGTCGTCGGGCTTGATCCTACGTCGTTCGCGACCATCTTACTACCAAACCGGGTATCTCATCCGAGAAAAATGCTTCCGAGAGAATTTCTAACTGTCCAAACCTCCCCAACGTTTCATTCGATTTATTTACTTCGACCGTGACCGGTTTGCCAATTTTATTCTGTCCACATACTCCATTTATTTTATCTTGCTCGCCTATTCTATCCACTTATTTTCTGTACATATTTCTGTTATTCCTGGCATTATTCATTGCAAGTCAATTATAAAAAAAATATCAGGATCGAGAAAATTATACGATTACAAAAATTAAGGAGATATTTTTAAATGTAATTTTACAATCTCAATACGATTTTCGAAAATCATTTTAATTATTAAGATACTACGAATTTTAATTTTAATTTTCTCATTTACTCATCGCGAGTCAATCTTCATCACCACCAGACAATTTAACGAAACGGTAAAGTTATTTGAAGAAATCATTTTAATTATTAAGATAGTAGGAATTTTCATTTTCATTTTCTCATTTACTCATCGCGAGTCAATCTTCATCACCGCCAGACAATTTAACGAAACGGTAAAGTTATTTGAAAAATTCATTCTAACTATTAATACGTGTACCGTGAATAGAGTTCTCATTTCCTGAGAATTTATCTTCACCACCGTTGTTTCACGAAACACTGTTTTATGTAAATTGAATATACACGATCCAGCTAACCATAAAAGGTAGCAGGTACGTGGTTCCCATACAATGTGTTAACGATTGCAAACTGCAACATTCGGTTTCGGATCGGTTAATAAATACAAGAGGTAACAAGCTTTGTGGAGGCTCGCTTCGAATACAGAGAAACGAATAAACGCAACCGAATGGAAGATCGTAGCAGTCCGATTTGAATACAAAGTTATCGAGAGATTCAAGGGCACTTTCGCGCCCATAATGATGCTGCGAGATCTTGGCAGGTTCCGCGGCGTAGCGTTTCGTTAGTGACGTGGCACGATACGGGCGCGAGAGCGCGTGATATAAAGGTAGCGCGGCCGGCAGAGGACATAAACTCTCACGGTTTAGCTCGTGCGGACAAAACCTGTTACACCGTGGCAAACGGCCGGACAGCCTACAAATCGTCCCGGTTCCATTCATAGTAACTAGCCCGTGGCCTAAATTCGCAGGACGACCGACCGAAATTTGCAAGATCGTCTGGAAAACGCGGAAGTAATGGCTCTGGCCAAAACTGGAAAATTTGTTGACTTGCCAGTGACATCTTCGGCCTTTGTATTATTAAAGGTTTAACGATTATTGCTGGTTAAATGCCGAATTTAATTTTTCGAATTAAACTCATCCATTTTTTGAAGAATTTTTTATAGACAATTATAATATACGTTTAAATATGATTATATTGTGAAGGGAAATAAATTTTGGAAAACAAAAAATTCATTTTGCAATATTATGTACATTTTAATTATAATCGTAACTATAATCGTTCACCTTATGAAGTTTTTATAGTCTGATTATGTTACGGCAGACTATTTTAAACATAACGTTTTTAGATTATCATAAACATTCACATGTACTTAAATAATTAATGTTTCAAGCTGGAAAGAAAATCTTCATTACAAAATCAATTTTTTTTTGGACATTTTTGGAGTTTTAAGAATTTGTTCTATACAGATGTGAATGGATTAATATTTTTCAAAAGTGTACTACTATGTTCAGGAACGTTATAGAATATTTTTTAAGAATGAAAGATGTCCACACCTACTATAGCTAGACCGTAAACAATTCTTAAACACACCAATCACAGAAAACTCGAACATGAAGCAACATAAAATGGACATAAAATGTCCAGTCCACTCGAGATTCAGAAAGCCAATCACAAATTACATTGTGGAATATAAGTTTTCAACCCTAACCGGAGAATTCATATCGTCCTTGCAGGGGAACCTTCAATCGAGAGACCGAGAGTAGATTCGCGTTTGTTTCCCCTCGTAATGGAGTGTAATTGGTATCAGCTGTCAGTGATGCGGTTCTACGGCTTCCCGATAAACATTAGGCAACTGATAATTCAGTTAAAGATCCTTGGACGAAGATCGTGGAGCGCCGCGTACACTTCAACGCGAGTTGGATCGCCGTCGAATCGATCGAACCTCGAACAATCCCTAGCGAGACTCTCGGGGATGACTTTCACCGGATTTGCACGTGTTCGCAGACGAACCTCTTCAGAGACGTGTTTTCTAAATTGATGAACAAATTATTTTATCTATTGTCCAATTAGAAAATCGTAATTTCGTACGAGTCATTTGTTTTTGTTGTTTAGCGATTCTATTATGAATTGTCCCTTAACATATTTTAATTTTACTCAGTTTATAATCTCTTCAGAGTCAAATGTTTTAAAGAGGAAAAGAAATGGTTTAATTTTCTGTTTGTTGGAAAAGCCCAGTCTTAAATAGTGTTATTTGGACAGTGTTCTCCAACAACAAAAATGTTTCTATATGTATAACTGTTGGGTGGATCTTACAGAGTTTTTCGCGCTGATTCCGAATCTGGTTTTAATTTTTCACAAGAACAATTACAAGAATTTAATCTTGAAATGTTTTATCTATGACATAAAATAATTTTGATTAGAAAAACGTAGTTTATTGTGCGTGGCTAGTACTGTCGAAGAAGTTGAAACTCAGATTTTCGTTTTGTTTCGTTCCGCAGCGGAATCGTCAGGAAGTTTTTGCGTACGAGACTTATTATCGAAAGCTCGCGTTATTAAAATCACCGTACACTCCTCTCGGGAAAAGTCGACATCGATATCATCGCTGATCGAAGCTTTCAGGGGTAGCTTCCGGTTTGGATATTCGTTCGGGCGGAATATTTTCGATGCTCCGCTCTCGGAACAAGTCATTAACGAGTCTTTCTGACGGCCGAGAAGTAGCTGTTTTCCGAGGATTTTTTGCGGGGGAACTGTCGGAGCTGTCGAAATGAAACTCGGCGCAATTATTAGCCGTGTGTTGCACCCGAGGAGCCCGGCACTTTGGAAAAATTGGAAAAATCAAGACGCTCCGGGAAAACGAGAAAATTATTTCGACGCTGGGGAAGTGGAAATTGCTAAATTCAAATTCGATTTATCTGATTTTTTAAATTGCTCTTTTACGAGAAGATTTATCGAGCTGAATTTTATAAAAATGAAGTTCGTTGTTGGTTTATTAAATATTTCTTTTATTACGTTTTTACTTACTTCTTTAAGTCGACTCTAATAAATATATAAAGGCTGAAGTATTTTTAATTATTTAATAATTTAATAACTTTGTAAATATAATAACATTAATAACAATTTCTGAACTAAATTATCTGATCCTACTCCGTTGAAATCAACTTATCGATTAAACTTTTTTTTTTAAATAAAAAGAAAACGTTTTTTTTTTTAAATAAATCGACAACTTCACATTTGTGAGAAAATTCGCATTAGTGAGTGTTGTCTGAACGTTGCTATAGTTGCCACAAATTTTCCACACAAATCAGAGCTCGGAAGAAACTTAGAATAAACAGCACTTCGTATTCAGGACCGAATAAAACCGTGTTCGCAGGATTTTTGATCAAGATCCGAGGAACGAATCCCGCAATGAAATGGCGCTTAATGAATCAGATGAAAATGGATGTTTGCAAATTCGAAAGGAGGTTAAAGGCCAGGCTCCGGTCAATCGCGAGCACGGGATCGATCGATCGTCTCGCGGCTGCCGCGAGAATAGACCGGGGGCGTGCAAAAATAGATCCGACGCCGGCGAGCATCGTTGTTCGACGTGAATTTATTAATTTCATCGAACCAGTGATTAATTAGCAGACGCCGCCACCGTCGGGCCCGTGATATACTGTGGACCGTTCAATTATCCCGGGTTTCGTTCTGCCATTGGTTGAAAAATGAAATTGGCAGATGAAGAAACCAGCCATGTCGTTGGGCTGACGAAACTGTGTCGAATAATTGGCTCGAAGCCGTTGGAATTCGCGTTTCCATTCGGCGCGTATAATTATCAGGGACGCGGCCGGTCGACGTTCCCACGGTAACGTTATCAATTATGGTTTAATTATCGCTGACAGGTCGCCCGATAGTTTGTAATCGATGCGCGTTTAGCTGCCTCGCGACAACTTCTGTTCCGCGAGCCTGCGGGACTCGACTACCCTGCGAACTGTTTCATCCAGGATCGAGGGAAATGAATTCCGGAAGCCAGAAAAGTTCGATCGACCAAGGATCTATTGATCTTCACGCTCGTAAACTTCGTCGGCTGGCCTTTTAGTTCAAATGGCTCGCTTTCCAACGAGGAAATCGTGATAAATATTCCGGAAACGCTTGTCGTGTTTTCAAGCTTCTTTCTTGTTCAAAAAGCGTTCAAATTTGGCTCTCCAACGTCGCTGGGATTTATTGCGTGCTTCCGAACTTTGATGTTTCTTTGATTTGTTTTATGGGAACAATGATTCAAGTGTCTCTCTGAAAATAGGTGGAATTTGGGAATTTTTTTATGAGCAATTGCTGGTTGAAAAATTCTTATATTTTAGGGATGTGTAGGCGTGACTTTTAGCTTTGTATTGTAATTTTTTTAAGACTATATGTTAAATGATGAAATAGGAAATTCTTATTAACTTACAAATAGAAATGTATTATTTAAGACAAGATGCATGGATTTTCTAAAATATTAATTTTTATGAGAATGAGTTTGGAAAGTGTTTAAAGTAGGTGTGCATAGGGAAGGAATCTTTGAATGTTTATAATTAAGTAAATAATTCAAATATTAAAAAATTAATTCAGCGAGTTTGCAGATTACTATACGCAGAATATTCCTACCAACTTTCAACGTAATCGAAACCACAGTTTCAAAGATTTTTAATAATCAGTGATGCTTTTGTTTTCTAAAACGTATTACACAAAAAAAGGTATTTTCCCAAGTTTTGTAGGACTTCATTCAGCATGGCATTTTTCACCTAACTTTCTGAATTTTCTAATGAACAAATATTTTATCTCTAAGCTAGTAGAGTTCATCTAAAAAAGTATTTGTAATTTTGCAAATTTATAAAAAGTTTAAATCAGATTTTTTTTGGCCTATTTAGATTGCAGACAATGAGCTGCGTTAACGGAAATTTATTCTACAGTTTCGGAAATATAGTAACATTCGTGGACAATCACTCACTGTTAGTGCAATTAAGACTGTCACGTAGAAATTTATTTTATGGGACATTTCGAGGCGTTTACTATAACTTGAAACTGACTATCGCTCTTCTAGCTTGAGGTTATCTTGCCGTCCGCCTTGAAGCTGTTAAATATTCAGAGAACTAGAATTCTCTTGTCCAACACCGAGATGACAGTAGATAGAACCTTACTCGACGTCCTGGTTTTCTTGAGGACGTAGATAAAGTAGGGAGAACAGACATTCACGTGCAGGTAAACATTGAACATTTGGCGTTGGCTAGTATCTTGAAGTAGTTCAACAATTGAGTTATGTCTTACTGTAGAAAGTAAGTATATGTGACTGTACAGTAGCATTATAATTTATTCCGTAACATAAAAATTCAAAAGAAAATGGAATTAGTCGGATTTTTTTACTGTAATTGGTATATAATGTACTTTAAATGCTCATTGATTGAATAATTTCTATGTTCCTTTTTTCAACGGCTTCAGAAAAGTGGCCCGAAATAGTTCCAGCACCAATCATTTATAAGAGAAAGCAAAAATACACATTGAGAATTACTATGAGAATCTGCAGTCTATGTAATGGGTCACTTTTTAAAAAATTGAAAAAAAATGGGGATGTAGCCCCAGTGTCCCGTATACAGACTTCTTTTTAAAAATATGGACATTTGAAAATTAACAAAATTAAAATTATTTTAAGAACAAAGTGAGCTGGATCATAACATTTTACTACAACTCTTCAACTATAAAATTTATTAATAAATTATTCCAACAACTATCGTAACAGTTTATTACAATTCAGGTAGAAAACGTTCATTTTGCATAAGGATCTGCTGTTTGGTTAGGACAAAATTCAACAAATATAAATAAAATTAATTTTTACTGAAATCCTGTGTCCAACAATCGGTACGAAAAATTCTGCTAATTTAAAAAAATGCGAATTTGCACGAAGTTCCGCAGTGTGAAAAAATTGAAAAGTGTGCGAGCTCGTAAAATGGCGGAAGTAACGCCAGTCCGGCATAGTTAAAGCCCCGGGAAGGTATCGAATTTACTCAACGAACCAAAATCGAAGCCATCGGGCTTATGATCGCCGGCGTTCCAATTAAACAATGGTTCGATCGGCCTGGTCAGCGGTGCGGCATAAAAATCCGTGTGCGGACACATTTACGGGGTGCGAACGATTTGAATCGAAGATGGCTTTCTACCTTACGGAGCCCCCTGCCAGCCATACTCTCGTTTATGGGAATCCCAAGGCACACGGAGCCTTCGACGTTCCATTTTCAGGTCTGAATTAGATTCGATACTCTTCGCCTCTTTTCCTTCGGAAGTTTCTCTGGGGCTCCGAGTAGTCGGGAAAAAGGATATCTAATGCAACCTCGTGCCTCGAGTCTTCTTTCGAGCGTTGAAAGTCGATTCGGTGGATCGATCACGACGATTAATTGAGCAGAAGCTCAGAGGTAATCCGCGATCAATTAACTAGTGCTTTTCGGGCACGTCATCCCGTAGTTCCGGGCTGTTAATAAGTTTGCAGTAATTACCGGGCGCCTGGTTAGAGGGACTCCAATCTGATTGCTGCTCTAACATTCGACAGAGCCGGAAGTGGCATATGGAGCTACTAATTACGGTGATGAACTCGTGATTGGACCGTGAATAGAGTATTCGAGATTTAATCACTGGAAAGTAGATCTCTGTGATTTGAAAAATCACAAACAGCAAATGTGCAATTATTTAAACATGTATCTTGACGTTTCGATCCCTATGTGAATCATTTTCATAAAAAACCGGTGATTATTGCATAATTTTGTAAAAAAATATATGGTTCTTCTGGAGACTGTTGGTTCCGCAATGAGGTTCTTGTATCCGCTGTCTATTTATCATTTATTCCAAAAGCTGAATATGACAGTGACAGTTTTCTCAGAATTGTCGAGTAAAGCGTTTCCCAGTTTGAAATCGTTCGCGAGAAGACAGAAGCGTTCGTGGGACACAAACAATTTTTGTTCCGTGGGGAAGGTATCCGTGTGTGCCTCGGGGTTTCGATGATTTATTCAATATCCAATATTCAGCCGACGACAGACGATGGATTTGGAATGAAAGTCTTCGGTCGTTTGGCCGCGAACCGACGCGACGCGACGGCTCTATCGGATCGCGTTGAGTTGCGGCACGTACTGCGACCCCCGACGAAGCCGTACCCACCAAGGTAAGGTTTCGAGGAGAATGTCAACCCTTACGCGGGGGTCAGGGTTTTACCCTTCATCCTGACCTTATCTCGCGAATCTCGGGATTTCTCGACGCCGAAATCCGTCTTCGACTTAGAACTGCGTGGTTCATTTTGTCTGATTAGTATTCGAAATTGTTCCGAATTGTGACAGTAGTATTTGTCGTTGGGTCTCGATCATTATTTTTAATGTGTTTAGTAGGAATTTTTAATAAAGAAATATTGGGATTGTTTCAAAATAGACAACTACCTCGTCCGACTAATCGTATGGACATACTAGTTTGCGGTGTCTGACTCTCTCTATACCTAGACTACTTCTTCCTTACGTAATCAATTTTTCAGACGACACTTTTTGGTGTCTGAATAATTTCATACTCACACCACTTTTCCCTTATATATGCCCAATTTATCATTCAACTTCTTCGTGTCTGACTAATACTATACTAGAACCACTCGTCTTCTACATGAAATATTGTTGATATCTCAAATATTCAATATTCATGATTTTTAATTTAATTTATTACTATCATCATTATTACTAAACTCATTTAAAATAACTTAGTCATAAACATTTTCTACTAAAAGTCCCGAAAATTACTCGAAGCAAGCCAACATCAATGTGTTTAGTATGAATATTTAATAAAGAAATAGTAGGATTGTTTCAAAATAGACAACTACCTCGTCCGACTAATCGCATGGACAGACTACTTTTGCGGTGTCTGATTCTTTCTATACCTAGACTACTTCTTCCTTACGTAATCAATTTTTCAGACGACACTTTTTCATGTCTGAATAATTTCATACTCACACCACTTTTCCATTATATATGCCCAATTTATCATTCGACTTCTTCGTGTCTGACTAATACTATACTAGAACCACTCGTATTCTACATGAAATATTGTTGATATATCGAATATTCAATATTTATGATTTTTAATTTCCTATTTATGTAAAAGTTGTCGCACGATAGAAAAATGATGAGAAAGCTTGTGAAAAGTGAATCACAATATTTCCTCGCGTCTGACCAATGACTTAGCTATTCTACTTGAAATTCAATCCCATCGTTATTGCCCTACGATCAATCCATCATTTATTATTATCATCATTATTATTCAACTCATTTAAACTAACACAGTTAGAAACTTTAGTTATAAACTCATTTAAAATAACGTAGTCGTAAACATTTTCTACTAAAAATCCCGAAAATTACTCGAAGCAAGCCAACATCAAAAAATTAACCGTCCAGAATCCACTTCGCCCTTTTATCATCCGCGTTACCATCCCTGTACCCACTTAAACCACCCTGAAAGCGATTTCCAGCCAAATCCTCTCTCCGCCACTAATTAATTATGTATACGCAACTCCGGGACGCGGCACATAAATTTTCGCGCGTCACACGGCGTCGGGATCAGAATTTTTCCGTCAAAAGGGTGAACATCCTTGAAAAAGAAGTGAAACGGAAACTGAAATGGCTTTCTGAAGGTTTTTATTCCTTGTATGAGAGAAAGGGAGAGAGAGAGGGCCGCCACGCGACGCGAACAAATTTCATTTGCATTATGCGAAACGCTCTCTCGCCTAAGCAGAAATTTCCCGTCGATCTCCGACGCGCACGTGCTGCTGCGATCTTTCTCTCTCGACCAGGAATATCCTGGTTGGTACAAGGTAAATACACACCACTCGTGGGAAAGAGGTTCCCCCGTTCACAGCCATCTTGGCCCAGGATGTGATTTAGATAGAGCGGTAGGCCGTGCTCGGAATATAAATTGAAAACACGCCGGTGTAATTCAATTCTCTGTAACGGGGATGCACTTTTACGACCGGCTGGAAACTTCGAAAATTGATGTTACACCGTTCCGTATAATTCCTATTACATGGCCCGCTTGTGAACGGCGAGTCGCCTTATATAGTCTTCGAACTTTCATGGTCGTCGAAGATACGACTTTTGTTCTAAACGCTGATCGATCTCCCTTGGTCTTCTTTCAGCCTTTGTCCCTTATTCGAATGTTTTGCCATTGTTTTCTGGTGCTTGCGCCTTTCGAAAACATCCTTTATGTTGCAGATTTTCTTTCTCGAGTCTCTGATGTTTGTTACAATGTTCAGCGATTCTATCCTGGTGTTTGTGCCTTGTAAAATCGTTCTTTACATTGTATACTCCCCTTTTGATACTCTCTTCGTGTTGCTGTTGTCGGTTCCAATGTTTTGTCAGTGTTCTCTGTTTGTCCCTTGTAATAATCGCTCTTTATGCTGCAGATTTTCTTCTTCCTTGTATCCAATGTTTTTTTTAAACGTCCCACAATCTCTCTGTAGAGGTGCTCTCGATAAAATAGAAATTAATTCGGAAAAAAACACATACGAGGGGTTGTAGAATCAGAATCGAGAAGAAGGTGTAAGGGTGTTTCATCGGGAATCAAGGTCGAGCATGAACGCCCTTCAGACGCCTCGATAACTGATAACCCAGCGATCACACGGCTCCATGTTTACGAGCCACCGAAATCACGGCGGGGGTGGCCCTCCAATCAGAACGATTCGCTACGGACTCGTTTAGGGGCTCGAGCGTTCCTCTCGACAGGGATTTATTGCCTTTGATCAGAAGTTCCGCGGCTGGCAGACGGGGCTTTGCCATACGAGTTCGTTTCGCTATTGAAAACAAAATGTGATTTACTGCGACGACGAGATTCGATCGCCCACTCTCCAATAA
This sequence comes from Lasioglossum zephyrum, assembly GCA_028455615.1. Taxonomy (NCBI): domain Eukaryota; kingdom Metazoa; phylum Arthropoda; class Insecta; order Hymenoptera; family Halictidae; genus Lasioglossum; species Lasioglossum zephyrum. Next base: position 2,988,975 of record CM052324.1, on the reverse strand, counting down.
CACGCGTAAGAATCGCCCTGTGACGTCTATTTGCTTGCCCTTTCCTCGCGTTACATTTATCATCGATTTAATTCTGTATTTCGAGGAGAAACTTAGGAACTCTGTTTGGATACTTCCACTATACATAATAATGATCAAGGTCGAGATTCAATACCCTGGAGGATCTTTGGGAATTTATTTGCAACATTGTGCAAATTAAATCCTTTTTGTGAAATATATATATATATATATATATATATTTCTATAAATATTTCTATAAATATATTTCGCAAAAAGGATTTAATTTGCACAATGTTGTAAATAAATTCCCAAAGTTCCTCCAGGGTATTGAATCTCGACCTTGATCATTTTTCACCATCAATCTAATCCTGTATTTCGGGGAGAAACTGAGATACTGTGTTTGTGCACACAGTTTGCATACCTTCACCTTACATAATATTCAATAAACTGCGGATCTTTTTGCAAAATAAAAAAGTTCTACGTGAATTGTAACAAACTGGAGTGAGATAGGTAGTCTATCTTCATACATTTTATAGAATGAAAATAATATAACGGTATTTTTTAATTCTTTTAACGTTTTTAATGTTTTATATTAAACCTACTCATTTTTCTCATAAACGCATAAAATCTGCTGTCTAATAATTAATAAATATACCACAAAAAGGATTTAACTGGTACAACGTTGCAAATAAATTCTCAGACTCCCTAGGGCGTCGAATCTCGACTTTGATCATTCTTCGTAACACTTTTTCTAGTAGTTCCGATTGGATGCATGGATGGTTGCTGGGTTCAATTACAAATCGGCGCGCACACTATGCGAGGAGCTCGCGGAACTCGTTTAACGTTCACCTAGTGTGCCGGCGTTAATGGAAGTTCCTTCGCGACGTCGATCCCGATCAAGCATACGTCTCGAACGATCGCGAGACCCTTGGAAATAGAATCTTCGACCTAGCTTCTACAACCCTCAGGCCAGATTTCCATGTCAGCCGAGGGAATGCGCTCGGATTCGCAGCCTCCGGAACGCATCGGGATCAACCAGCGGATTTAGTCTGCCTACAGGCTGATTCACGGCACGCGCGAACGTTCTGATTCGGTTTTCCGAGCGATTCGCCTTTGATTTTTCCGGGAAGAAAGTTTTCAAACACAGGGAAATTATTCCAAGGCGCGCGAAGAATTTTAATACCGAACTCTGTATTCTACACTAGCTAATTTAGATTGATTGTCTGGCACTCCTGCAATCTCAAAGAATTCATGAAATCAACATACACTGTTTAAAGGGACAGGTGTATACATTAATTCGTAGTAATTTATTCGTATACAGGGTATTTCAAAATGATATGTCGTTGCGGTGACAAATTGTTTTTCAACATTAAACCTATCGAGCCTTAAAAGAGTGACATGTTCCATTATAAAAATTACAAAATTGATTTTATTTAGACTTCGTGCTGGGGTCCTATTGTAATATGTGCTCCACTAAAGATATCTATACAATTTCAATACGACTCTCCCCTAGTCCCTTTCTTCGCGATGAGTACTATATATCGGGTGCAATGAAAGACATTGTTTGCCCTTGCAAATGGTTCAAGGTACATTGTAGATTTACTTGTTCACAAACGACTAATAATTTACGAACGATTAATCTTAATTAGTTGAACAATCTTGTATTTAACCAATTTATTTTTTACTTAAGTCTACTCTTTCTAAAATCACCGACTTTCGTTCTTCCGAGGGAAAATCCCAGTCGTTATTGTGCAAGCAGGCATCACGATCCGAAAGTTGAACTCTCCGGGCCGATCTTTCTAGTTTAATGTAACTGGGTAGAAGCTTATCTGGCGGAACTCCATGAAACTAGTTCCCCGGCATCGGCTGTCATCTATTTTACTCGGCGCTGCGAGGATGGATATCTATTTCCCGCGCTCTCTTTCTCGGCGTGCTGTTTCCATCAGCGCAGGGAATTTAATACCGATAAGAGAAGGAGAAGATCACGTCGGAATTAATTTCACTTATCCACGAAGTTTCTTCGGCTTCTGAAGATCATTTATCACTGTCGAAAAAACGCTACGCTCTCTGTATGCGATCGACGACAACCTCGAATCCCTTTCTGACAGACACAGAATTTTCCTTTGACGAGATCAACTATCCCAGATCTATGTCAAAAACCGCTGTGGGCTCTGTAGATGATCGACAGAATTTCAATAATTTATTCAGCCCTCGTTTCAATACTTTGCAGGCTCGTTTTTTAAAATATTCTATTCAAACTTGTTTGTGTATGTGTATCGTTAAGTTACCAGTACAGTGAACTTATTGTTCGTTGTCAAAAATTAATCAACGATCTCAGAATTATATTAACCCTTTGTTTCTTTTAAAATAGAATATCTCCATTCTCTATGATTTTTTAAGTTTGGTAGATATGAAATTAATATAATACTTCAATAATGTAAAAGATAATGCAACATTCAGAAAATTACAAAAACAGAAGTTTATGTTTGTGACGTAAAAATTAATGGTACTGTCACAAAGTTAAAACAGTCAATAAATGAAACAAATGGGTGAATTTTCATGATGTAAAAATTAATGCAAGTAGTTGCATACTCCGAATATTTGAGTTATATTAATATTATGGTTAAGTTGTCTTATATTTAAAGTGGAGGTGCACTCCTGATTATTTTCCACAAGTAAATGTTATGTAAAAATTGAACGTCTGCACTGATCCTCGAATTCCAGAAATAACAAGTTATCAAAAAATGAATCAATCGAATGACTATACCTGACTTAAAAGTTAACGTGAACAGTCAAGAAATGGAAATAGTAAAAATCAAGCTAATAATTTTGACAACAGAGTATGTACTTTTAGAAATAATAGCCTAATAATTTTTCTTCGATCGACGATCAGCAGTTCACTGCATCTCAGAGAGATTTCCGATGTTTTCTCCACGGTTTCTCTGTAATTTTTTCGATTATTTATCTTCGTAGGAGTTTCCTTGATGCGCCATTCGTCTCTTTCAGCAAAGACACGCGGTTTTCGGTTAACAAAGAACGGATGTCGTCGCATTAAACCGGAACAGAGGGCGAACCGCGACTTCTGACTCCTTTCGGCCGAATTGAATGAACCGCGGGAAAAACATTCGTTTCTTCGGTACGTTTAAAAGTCGAACTCCGGACCGAACGGCGTCGTACGAAGACGAATCGCTGAAAGAAAACGCGGAATGGGACGCTTTGAATGGGTTCGTCGGGCAAATGCATTTGTTATCGGGGAAATGGGGACCTCGTTCCGAAGAAGCCGCCTGGAAAACGTTCCCGAGTTAGCTTTCGAACTGCGAGATATCATATCTTGAGAAATTTCGAAAAGAACGAATTTGCTGATGCTTCGCTCGGAAATGAATGGATGCTTGATCAGATCTCTGGAGTGGCGAACTCTTCTAGATCTCGGAGTCTGAAGAATAAATAGGTATCCTGTTCGAGGAACTTCAGGTTATATCGGGTAGGCAAGAAACTAATTTCGATATTTTAATCTTATAGCGATTAGGACCAGAAGTTTTATGATTGCGGAATTGTGAAGCTACCAGAAAGATGGCAAAAGATCATCGAATAAAATGGAAAAGATTTTTTAATAAAAAAACTGGGTTCTATTTCACCTTCAAATACCGAAATTACTTTTATGCCAACTCAATATTTTATTAGGTTTAGTTTTAGTCAATTTTCAAGTACACACAAGTTTTTAAACGAGTTAACTTTATTGTGCTATGATCTTTTCTAACAAAATTATAACAATTTAAATATGAGCGATTTTTTTTTATTTTCTTAAATATCTTATTATTTTGTTTAGTGCTGCATAATATTAATATAAATTCTCTCCTTCTTCCAATAATGAGGTCAACAAATTTTAATCTAATTTCAGCTATAAAAAATTGTGTTTGATGAAAATGGAGAAATACTGAAATGAAAGTATGAAATTTCAAATGAGAAATGTATTGAGAGAGTATGAGGATGAAGATGGGGAAGGTCGGCAATATATTTTGAGGAATAGGAACGCAATTAGTGAGTGGGGATTCGTTTCGCCAGCATAGTCCCCGAAAAATGGCGACGCGATAAAGACGGGAAACGACTTTGAATTTTCCAGGACGAAGCGTGCATCAGGGAGCGGGACGGTCCGGAGGGTGTTTGCGAGTCGAAAGCTTGCGAGGAAGCCTCGAAGCGGATGGTGGCGTTCATGAAGAAGGGGGTGGATCCTTGCAAGGACTTTTATCAGTTCGCGTGCGGGGGTATTCGCGATCAGCAGCCCTATCAGCCGAGCTCGAGCTTCAACATGCTTCAGGCGAGGATCGACGATCATCTTCACAGTAAGTACAGCCGCCAGGGCGGAACCGTTTTTTTTCTCGATTAACCTGACGGAATTTACGCCGCCGATGCTGCGATATGTCGGTCGAGAGTCGCATAAATCGGACGCAATACTAGTAAAACCGGAATTTTCCTTTTATTGCAATTCTCCTGTTGTCACAAAAATAAATTGAGGGACAAACATTGGAGACAGTAAAAACTTTATGCAGAGCTGAATCAGTCGATTTGAATGTGTTTGAACAGATTTGAAACAATTTAGAAAAATTAAAAGGTAAAAGTATTTTTGAATAAAGATGAAATTAAATGTGGGATAGAGGACACAGTTTTGCATAAATTTTTATTTCACTTTTTGAAGATTACACCTCCTAGAGTAGAATGCATGATTATGGTATGCGTTGGGAATGAAATGTTGGAGAATTTAGCGGTAAAAATATTTTCCTGAATTTCTCAGAGCGTATCGGCAGACCGTTCCGCAATTTTCCGAAAGTATTCGATTTCGCCTGTCCGAAACCGAAAAAACTGTTGGCCAGTTTTGTTAGCGGAACGCGGACAGGTTCGCTGCAATTAAAGCAATCGATGGGCCAGCATTTTACATCGTGGGATATCCGCGGCTTCAATTAATCCGAGGCGAAAATAATCGCGGTATAACTGCAGGAATTTGTTTCAATGAGATCTTGATGGGATTTCGGACTTCGGTGAATAATCGGCTCAAAATTATCGGTAATATCCCTGGAAACACCTTCCGAAAATGTAATGGAATGAAGAATTAATTCGCCGGGCTCCAAAACCCGTAATCTGTGCTTCATCAATTCGATTTATCACGGAAATTTATGCATAAATCCTTCTACTATCCGATTAAAATATTTTAACCGAGTTAAACTTGAAGTCAGCTATATTTATGAATTGATAAATCTTCGAAAGCAGTCTTGAATATTGCAAGTTTCTAAAATGTGTAAATTGTACAGAAATTATGAAGTCATGACGAGATTCCACACCATCGGTATGGTAGAAATTGATGTAAGAAAGGTACCGCAAGATTGATCTTGAATTTCAAAACAAAAATTCAAAGATTTCTTTACGAAAAAGTTGTAAACGAACACAAAGATTTTTTTATTATCTAACTTATATTACTAAAAGTTTAAAATTCCGTGAAAAATCGCAACAATCAATTAAGACAAGATTTAATCGTCCGTGTTAACAGAGTAGTCGTCATTATAGTAAGCGTTTCTTTACGGAAAATGGCGAAACGATGAATGAATTCGCCGACTCCGGGACGCACGATCCACGGCAGATCGTTGGCGGTCGCTTTTCCATTCCGACGAAGTTAGCCTACTTTCGTTTCGCCGTCCCTTCGACGACCTAAATCAGTCGGTCGTGTCCTCGGAAGCGTGGAGCACCCGGTCGTGGATCAAAAGATCGCTCTTGAAAATTTCGTTCGCGAGCGAGCGAGCTCCGCCTTTGACTAATCCCTCCTTTCTGCGAGAGGAAAGATCGCCCCGAGGAGATTTTCCGTCGTGCGGTGGTGTAAAAGGAAGAGTGAGGGGGCCGTGTGCCCCCTTCCCCGTCTTTTCATGCCGTTTCCTCCGGGGGGACTCTCTCGCAATCTGTTGCTCACCGCGTTTTTGATGGCCCCGTTAACGAGCCGCGGATAATTGAATGCCGAGCCGAAGTTAATCGCGCTTTTACTGGATTTTCTCTCTCTCTCTCTCTCTCTCTCTCTCTTTTGGACTCCCTCGACGGCAGACCAATGATTTGTGGCGAGCGATGCGGGTTTCATATATCGCCAATTAAAGGGAGCCAACTGACCACGAGTCGTTCCTGTGCTGACTTGTTCCAGTCGAGGATGGTTCTAGTCATCATTGTGGATTTTTCTGAATGAATTTTTCATTGGTTTTTTGTACGAGGCAAAATTTACGAATTTATAAATTAAAATGCACAATGCAAAATTGCCCTCTGGAGGTTGACGAGCTACACAAAATTGTCCTCCAGAGATTAACGAGCAATCGTTCTCAATTTATATTTATCTGCAACCGAATAATTGTTACAGTCCAGCCCAGTTACTTTTCTAAATTCTCCATAATACAGAAATAACAAGAAATATAGATGATCTCGGCGCAGAGGTTCCATCAGAAATTAAATTAAAGCAATCGTGCTAGTTTGGAAAGGAAGGTGAAGAAACAAGTGCGTCTGTAAATTTTTAAAAGAGTTTTCAATCTTAATATACTGAAAACCAGAATTAAATACAAAATTCAAACTAACGGTAATGAATTACCAACCTTTCTGATCGAAGAAAGAAAAAAACACAATTATAATACAGAAATGTTTGAAATCTCAGGATACAAAAGGAAACTGATTAACATATACCCACATTATTAAATATGGCTGACATCGTTACACCAATCAAAGTCAGCGCGTTCATAACTGACAACAGTAATATTTACGTTGCCATAAATCTTCCGTTTATATTCCTCTGTAACACATTATTCTTCGTTGTAATGCAAAATTCAACATTTTTTGCGTAATAAAAAGAAAGAGATAAATGAGGTTGTACTGTATGATGAAATATACGAGCTTGCAGTACACATTTTCGTTGCGCCTGTTTTCTTTTTATCAAGAGTAATATATTCGATGCTTCTGGAATACGTAAACCAACAATGAGTGAGAAGCATAAAATAAGAAAAAGCATCACAAAGAATTTAATGAGATTTTTACATAATTATCAACCAATTTAACTCATTAAAAGAGAATATAAATGTATAATTTACTCCAGTTGCAATTGAGCTGAACAATTTTTATTTTGCATAGCGATTCGCAAGAGACAGAAGAAGTTGCTCGCTTAAAAGGTTAATGGGATTTTTATTTACTTTCGTTCATAATACAACTGTTTAACACTGATTGTCTCCGCGCGACGAAATTCAAAGTGGGATTATGGCGGCAGTTTACTCTTAATCACGTGCAGTTAATTGTTTATCCGTCGACTAATGTTTCGCTGGCCTCTATTTACGATCGTGTGTACGACCTCGAAAAATAACGTTGCCAAGATTGCCCGTTAACGAAGCATACCGACGGCTGACGCAAACTTGCGTCATTCTCTGCCGGACAGAAGGGAAGAGAGGGCGTTACGCAACTGATAACGAACTCGAAACTGTTGTTAATTCCCGTTAATTCGTTAATCTCTTAATCCGTTCGCTGGAGCCCCGAGCTCCGAGGATGTAAGTTGCAATTCTATTATTACAAGGAACTTTTTGAGAAAATCCGAATTTTATGAATCTGGTGAAATCGCATGACGTAAACTAGACTTTTCGCAAAATAAAATGTAATTAGATCTGACTTAAAATGGATCTACAATTGATTAGTCTTAGACGATTGTAGAAAAATAACATTTTTATAGTATTTAAATTAACAAATGCTGAATTTTCCAGCCAAGGAATGATCAAATTACTACCGAACGAAATAAATAATGTAGAGAATGAATTTATTCAGGATCTTTTTTATTCTAAGAAAATATTAAACAAGAAAAACTCCCTGCAGTTTTCAAAGTACACTACATTTATGTAATTTATTTCATCTTACAATTCATGAACGGTGTAAATAGTTCCAGTTTCAATTACAGTAACAATTGATTAACGGCGAGCACCACGAATTAATTCGTACACGTCCTAACTTCAACCTGTTTTACCAGACTCGAGTATTACACTATCACGCAGGTTAGTCGTAAACGCAAGCGGGTGTGAAACACGTGAAATTGTTGGAGCAATAAAAGCTCTAGCGTTCCTAATTGTAAGCGCAGGGGAGAGCTTGCGTTTCTGCAACTGCATTGTTTCGAAAGGGGGACGACAGTATTCTTTATCTTGACGGAGGTGTTGCTTTATCGTGAGATAGTTTGAACTTTTTCTAGTACCCCGATCATGCTGCGGTTAATTCGACTCGTAAAGTTACAACGAATTCTTCGACTTGACTAATAATTCTCTATGAAAGTTTACCGACGATTTGGTGAATGAGGTTCGAACCTGATATTTTGCATTGCAACGAATAGTAATGTGTTACAGAGGAATATGAACAGCAGATTTATGGCATCGTAAGTACTACTATTGTTGATTACGAACATGTTGACTTTGATTGGTGTAACGATGTCAGTCACGTTTAATAACGTGTATATATATCTCAAGTCAGGTTGCGATTCTTGTCTGCTGAGCGAACAGCCTCCTAGACAATAATCAAGGGATTACTGTATTGTCCTAGTCCTGAGTGTACAAAGTCTCGTCAATTGTGTTTTCAACGTTTGAACGAATAGAATCGTAACTAATAAAAAATAAATTTTTAAAAATACCACGTTTTTAAAAACGGACTAAAAA
>CM052324.1:2963545-2980182 GCA_028455615.1 Lasioglossum zephyrum | reverse complement strand
AAAAATGTTTTATTAAAATTTTCATTTCAATAGGGGACCAGGATAAATTTAAAATAAAATGTCCACTGTAATACTTCTACAAGAACACATTATCAAATATTCACCCTCCAATAAATAATAAGCGATGTCAGCACCTAATTTCCCTCAGAATAAATATTCCGCGACAATCGCCAAGATCGATTAGGTTCCCGGGCCACTTCCCGAGCTTTGTCCACGCCGACAAATGGTGCTCGGCGTGTTTGCCTTGAGTTTTCTGTTCGCGTGCGCTCCAAAGCGTTTCTTCGTAAAGACGAACGAAGACAGATGGTTGAGGAAGTAGTCTGGCGTGAGACAGGATTCGTCGAATAGACCGTAATTGTGGCGCATAAAGCTCTCGGCATGGATACGTACGTCTGACCGTCGGAAATCGTTGACTCGTACTACTTCGCCGCGCCAGTGAGGAAGTAGTAGAGCTCGACGATACATGCATCCACTTCACGCTATTCGTCGGGCGCTATTTGTCAACCACTTCCGTCATATTTTGAGGTATCCATCGCGGCTGGGAACGTGGCAGTGGGCTTCCGATTTCGAAGACCGATGGCGGCTCTGCACACCACGAACAAACTCGTAATGCAGCAAGTAGTTTATCCTCTTGTTCGTACCACTGGACTTTTGGTTTTACGATTCGCGAATTATTATGAACAGTCGGGAACAAAATTAAATGGACATGTTTAAAAATTTAATAACTTTCTAAACATTGAATCGTAAAAAGACAAGTCGAATTTAAAAAAAAAATTTCAAAGGTCTCTATTTAATTCTGTCTCTGACTCCTCTTCATTACAGTGGACCAATAAAATTTCTAACAAGTTTTTGATGGCTATTTAAAATGTAAATAATTGTTGGCAGATGTTACGAGCATAAAAAGACTTGTCCACTGCATTTAAATTGTACAGGAAAATGAAAAATGTTTTTTACAATAAAAGCAGGCAATGTTCTTTCTGTTCATCATATATATCCAACAATAGTAACATCAATCTTCCAACGAACATGCAACGTGTAAATAAATATTCGCAAGTTCCATGAAGACAAAACAGCGTATTAGAACAAAAGCATAAAATCAACGACACAATACGATCAATCCTTGCAGAGTACACTTCCACCAGACGCCTTAACTAAAAGCGCCAAGGATCAAATTCGCAATCCAAGTTCCCAGGGGCACGAACGAACTGTGGAACGAGTAGATAGTCCCTATTGTCTCCGAAATCGTTGACTCGCGCTACTGGAGAAAGGAGCCGCGGTAGAACAGTGTATTCAGCGAAGACACCGATTCTTGGGGATAGGAGTATGCCAGCGGTGACCAGAATCGTTTCAGGTCGCGTTTACTAAATCGCATTCGCGGGACTCGGACCGTTGGGATCTCTTTTTTTTCATTCTTTTCGAGAAATAACCTCAGCGGAGAATACAGGGGCGGGTGAAAAGGGGTGTTCGTATTAACGGGCGCAGGCAACGCTAACAATACACCCCCGTGGACCAGGAAATAATAACGAAGAATTTGTCGGGTCGCATCGCGGGAGAAAAGCTTCACGGCGGGCGATCGCCGTGAAAAGAACCGGGCGTGGGTGGTGTTGAACGCTCTTGAATGGGTCGCCGTTGCTCGTTTTTCTGGCGGTCGACGAGACACTTCGTCGGGCCTGGGAAAAGGCGGAGTCTGTCCGAGCGAAACCACCCCAGGCCGAACGAATTGATTGCGCTGATGGTACAAGTTAATGAGAATCGCGTGGACAGACTGGATGATAGACGTCCGCTCTAATGAGTATTGTTGTACTATTTGCATCGATTGTACCATGCATGGTACGGTTCATTAACATAATAGTAGATTGCGGAGCTTTGGGAATTAATATCTTGTGCTGGTTTCAATAATTATGTTTCTTCGGATTATTTCACTCAACGTGTCAATGTAATTGTAATGTAAATTCAATAATTATTTATAAGTTCATACATTTGGACAAAACAGGATTCCAAACGTTCGTTCGATAAGTAACATGGTTACAGAGAATGATTACAGAAAGACATTGCTGAAAATGGTTACAGAAGATCGATGCAGAAATGGTCACAGAAAAACATTATTGAAAATGGTAATAGAAGTGGTCAGAGAAAATGGTTATAGATAATAGTCCCAGAAGAACATTGCTGAAAATGGTCATAGATAATAGTCCCAGAAGAACATTGCTGAAAATGCTCATAAATAATAGTCCCAGGAGAACATTGCTGAAAATGCTAAAAAATGATAGTCCTAGAAGAACATTGCTGAAAATGGTCATAGATAATAGTCCTAGAAGAACATTGCTGAAAATGGACACAGAAGAACATTGTTGAAAATGGTCATAGGTAATAGTCCCATAAGAACATTGCTGAAAATGGTCATATATAATAGTTCCATAAGAACATTGCTGAAAATGGTCATATATAATAGTCCCAGAAGAACATTGTTGAATATGGTCATAGATAATAGTCCCAGAAGAACATTGCTGAAAATGGCCATAAATAATATTCCCAGAAGAACATTGTTGAAAATGGTCACACAAGTATATTGCTGAAAATGGTAACAGAAAAGCATTACCGTAAATGGTAATAAAAATGTTTATATAAAAACATTACTGAAAATCATGATTGCTTTGCAACTTACCACATATTCACGCAACGACGAATCTTATCACCCCAAACAACAGGCGTACATTTCTCGGTAGCACGAAACGAGGGATCGAAACGCGTTTTTGCGAGCACAAAGCTCGACAGGCTTTTTGTTGGACGTTTCAAGCTCAGCCACGAGCAACTTCCAAGGCTCCACGTTATCGTCATCCACGTGACAACGTCCTTGAGCCCCGTACACGCGTTTCTCTTCCAGCTCGCCGGAATCCTAGCGTCCCGAATGTAAGAACTTGCCAAACTTTCAGTATCCTCTCCACTCCACGTCGTTTATGCGCGGCAGCTAATCGATAGTTATACAAGATTTTCGGCGAGTGTTAACCAAGGAGCAAGGTAGTCCAGTAGTCAATTTTCTAGGAGAGGGTTTATCCGCCTCGAAATCGTGGCTGGCCATCGATTTTTCCGTGGAATGGGGCAATCGAGTACTATGTTTTCCAGGCAAACACGGTCACGACGTATCGGGCTGCGATTATATAACTTATCGATTCGAGTTTTAAGAAGCTAACCGGAATCGGACTGGGATTCCCATGATGGGATCGATGCCACCTGACCACGATTTTATTGTGCATTCCGAACCAGAAGAGAATTAAAAAAAAAAATTCTCCCTCAATCCGAAAACTCAATTTTAAGAACGTTCATTTTTTCACTGATTTCCTATGTTTTTTACATTGTTTATTCCGAACGACAAGGATAATCATATTTTGCAGTCAAATTATATTCATTTTTTTTTATACTCGATTACAGACCAAAAAATGAAGTATATCAGACAATGTCGATTTATTTAAAAAAACGTTTTCTTTTTATTTTAAAAATGTTTAATCAATAAGTTGATTTCAACGAAGTAGGATCAGATAATTTAGTCCAAAAATTGTTATTAATATTATTATATTTACAAAGTTATTAAATTATTAATTAATTAAAAATACTTCAGCCTTATTATATTTATTAGAGGATACAATTAAAAATCCCTATAAATCCTCTAAAGTTTATTTATTAAAGAAGATGAAGACGACGAATATAGAAGAAATAAATGAAAAGAAGAATTAATGAATAGAAAAAATAAACGAAGGAAAAAATGAACAAATGGAATAGAAGAATATACGAGAAAAACATTTGAAATTAAAGTTTGTCACAACACCGTAGTGGAATACCGCGGCGGGTTGACCAGATATCCAGGTGACGCGTTGTGTTTCGAATGCGAGTGCGTCGGACATCACGCGGAGAGACGTCCGACTAGCTGCCCACGTTTGACGCGATAAAGCGAATAACGATCGGGATGATACACTCCTGAGCGTGCTCGTGATCGCTCGACACGTGGATACATGGGAAACGTGGGAATTGTTGCGTGGGAGGCTGTCCGTTCCTTGCGCAGCGGTCCAGAAATTAATATCCTGATACTGATACGATCTGACTGGTGGAAATGAGATAGCAGAGAATTTGTTGATTTTTGTTCACTCCTGGTGGATTTTGGATGAGTTAAATCAAACTGTATGATTCCTTCCGTGTACTTTTGAAGAAGCGACTGAAATTTTACGCTTTATAGAAATAACAGAATTTATTTAGACTTTTTACAGTCCTTTCCGTACAAAATAAAATATAGAACGATTTCATGAAGAGAAGTAGTGGAGCTTATGCGGGAAAATTGTGGAGCCATCTGAAACAAGATTAAATCCACTAAAAATTTCAGAAAGACAGTTCAGGTGAGGATGGGAGTCGTAATAAAAATTCGTGGAGCCTCGAAACAGTAAATATCGTTCTTTAATGCCACAAAATAAGTATCAAATTATATGACCCCTGGAAAAGAAAAGCATTAAAGCTACCTTTAAAATTGCAAAGCTGTGAAAAACAGGATGACACCCCTCTTTTTTTATATTTTTCTCCCTATCAACGCTTACATCGTCAAATAATTGATTCCAATCGAGTCACAAATAAATAAATAATACTTCTAGTCTAGTCTAAAATATAAACTTCTAAAAACTAAGTATAAAGATCTAATCAAAAAACCTTTCTAGTCGTGGTAGCGGACGCACCACAAGAAAAGATAGCCTAATCTAATAAAAGCTGAGGTAAAGGGTACAAGGATGACACCCCTTAGAAATTTCAGAGACAGTTCAGGTGAAGATGATGGCTCCAAATAAAATCCTGAAGACCTTTCACTATACATCATCCCTTACCTCGTCGTTTCATGCAGAAAGGTCTTGAGCTTACAAAAATTTTACAGAACCTAAAAAATGGAATAAACCCCTCCAAGAATCGCAGGAAGTCATGTGAAGCATCTGGTCCAAATAAAAATTTCCTTGTACACCATGAATCGTCTCCGGACTCTATCGAATAGCTAATGCCGTCGATTTCGCTGGTCTAAAAGAATCTGCAGCTCGGAAAGAATCCGTAGCTCGTTCGGAATCGGGTTAAGCAAGCGAATATTATATTTAGCCTTTAAATTGGAGAATGAAGTCGCACACTGCAGGTAGAGCAGCAGCAGCTCGCGCTATAGAGCGTCTCTGTGCACGTTGCACGCGAGCGAATTTTGCAGGTCAGTTCTCTTAAGCTATCCGTTACACGGTTCACGCTCAACCGGTCTTTTTTTCCAAACGTCAGCCACGGTTCCCGACATAGCGCGCACGCCTATTATACATCGAAAATAGATTTCTGCCGCCTTCTCTCGCGAGTGCGCGCTCGGATTTTCGCGTAATTCCTTCGCCACCGCAAATTCCCACCGACCCCTCTCGAAATTAATTTTCGTGTTGCCACCACACACTGATCAAAACGTGCTTCCTACCTCGACGAAATTATTATGAAATCACGATAGCAGAAATAAAGGAACGAATTGCACTGTTGCATTTATCGTCCTACCTCATAGGTGAGCAACAAGTCGTACATGAATAAAAAAATAAATAATTCATACGTATGGAATTTTAGTATGAACTCATTCGGTTGCTATTTTTTTTTAAATTTCTAATATTTGGAAGGAATAGCCGTGTTTATTATAACCAATCGTTGACAGACGTGTTTATTATCAAATTCTGTTGTTATTTTAGATTTTATACTTTTATAAATTTAACTATATATAGGATTGTCTATTAATACGCATGCATACTCACATTCAACCCTATATATTTAAACAACTTCATGAATAAAAATCGTAGAACAATAAACTTACAAAGCGATTCATCAGAGTAAATAGCAAATAGAAACTAGTTAATATTAGTCATTAATTTTGCAGAAGACGAGATGTACATTATGGCCCTCGTTCTTTCTAGATCTTTATGCATCGTCAAAATGCATTTCTCGGGTCGAAACCTCATCGAATTAGACTGACAAACGGGAACATTGTGTTGCATGACTGAAAAATGGCTTTGGATGACTGAAACATTAATGTTGGAGTTTGCTAGAATTTTTGGGCCCCGAGACGGGGTGTTCTGCGACGGGTGTGCACATTTCTCGCGAGATCGGGTTGAAACGGCGGCGTCGAATTAGACCGCGACTGCACTCGAGGCCGGAAAAAAAGCCGAAATATCGAGGCCGTTGGTTGGGGGAGAGGTGGCCGCTGCACCGGACTCTCACGTCATTGCAATACAACCGCACGCTCTAACCCAGAAAGTCAATGTAGGCGGTCTAAGAATAGAAACGAAGCAATGCTGGCCACCGTGGAGCCGATACCGCGCCGCCGCCAATGCGATTAATCAATCAGTATCGGCGCCGAATCGTCGGCCGGTCCTATTAATCAGAAATGAACTGGTCTTCCGTTGTTCCGCTCGCTAAACCGTCCCACCGAACTCTATCGATCCTTTTTCCCCTGATTGATACAAGATGCAACTCGTTGTTAATTTTCATTTCTCTATCTCGACGTGTTTCGTGATTCTTTCATTCACGCAACACCCCCTTCCATGTTCATTTTCTTTTATTTTCTAAACCACTACTTTTTAGAACCGACCCTTTCCGAGTCTGAAATTAAGATAAAATTGAGTTCAACATTTTATTCGTATGTTAATATTTTGAATATATGTACAACATTGTTCACTATTTTATAAATCATAAAATAAATTCTTTGTTATTTAATATACTCATTTTTTCATCAAACCATAAAATCTATTCATAATGAATCCAAATAATTAGGACATGTACAAAATCGTGCACTATCTAATCTAATCGAGAGAATCCAAACAATTCAGGCATATATAAAATCTCTCTGGTCTACTATTTTATAAATCGTTAAGTAAATTGTTTATGTGATGTACTCATTTTTTGTCATCGATCCATAAAGTTTATTCATATAAAATCGTCCACTATTATATAAACCGTTAAATAAATTGTTCCAACTGGAAGTTCTAAATTGTCGACTAACTCGTGCACTAATATTCCGAACATTTAAATTCAGAGGCCACAGTGGAGATTTAATTGAACATCGAAATCACCGTGACCGACGCCGGGCTTCAAAGAATACCGCACAAGCGGTCAAACAAAAAAATGCATAATTGAAATTCTGGCCGGGGGTTGAAAGATCGAAAAAAAAATTGGCGGTGGACGACTAGATTGGCGGACGGGGATCGATTAGCTTGTCGCCGTTGAAAGACCGCAGCCGCGCTCGGTTTTTTTTCACCGCCAACCAAACGCGGGATCGTGCGGTTGGTTTTGCGGGGTTAATTCGCGGATGGTGTTCCGCAAGCAAGCACCCTCGAATGCGGCAGCAGCACCAACGTACGCAGAGTTTTCTGTGCTTGACCGACAGTGTTGATAGTGGAGGTGGACAGTTTGCTGGCGGTCTGCCTGGTGCCATTTTATTTAGCCGATTTGCATCCGGCGACACCCGGCAAATTATTTTTCTATTTCGCAAACGGTAGCCTACCCCTCGATTGCATTGTAATGTAATTATAAAGATTATTGTAAAACTTTGAAAAATCTATGCTACATAACTAATCACTTTTTGGAACCTTCAATAGCAACAGCAATTTTCATTGTGAACTAACAAGTCACCCTCAATAACGTCATCTAATACTTTTATTTAAGATTGCAATGTAAAAGAAAATTTCTATGCTTCCTTTTGGCACAGCATAATTATTGAAAATTCTATTAATAGGCTTCGGTAAAATTAATAAATGGGTAAAGTGTTAATTGTTAACTTATTGAAAAAATCTATTGAACACCATTGACATTTAAGATTGACAGCTAAAGATTTAAACACAATTTTTAAAAATTAATAGGCTTCCGGTAGGTAAAGTTTAGGAATTTTTTGGATTTTTGGTGGGGTCTAATTTCATTATAGTGTACCTTCATCAGTTTTCTGTTTGTCCGGGTAGTACCCTTTTTATTTCACTTGTGTTGGAAATTTTATTCCATCATTCAGATCGTTTATGTAACCCTGTGTTTTCTTTGATTGATAATATAATGAATATTTGGGTACACAGAAATTAATTCAGAGACGCATAGCCGGCACGCAGGGTAACCGAAAGCAGCCGAGAGATCTGTAAACGAGTCTTCGTTACACGCAAACCCATCGACCACCGTGATATCCACTAATTGTCCGGCGATTAATTACGCGGCCGTCCGCGCACGCCAGTCTAATCCGCCGTTGACATTATTATCCGCGCGATTGTTGGCCGCCGAAGCTATCGGCTGAACCGTGTATCGTTTCGACAGCGTCGATTAGGCATCCTTTACACGAACAAGTAGTACGATAGCTCGATTCGACGTACGATAAGAAGCCAGATGAGTCCTCCAGAAGATTCCTTGTCTCGTAAATGTCGATTGTCAGCCTGATATACTGGATTTAGTATGTATTGTGTTTAGTATTGTCGGTTGATAACAATGTAGAGGTATTAGCTTGTGCAATCAGTTCAATTCTTTATATCGAGTATCACTGTTATTTTTAGAATAATATTTAAACAGTGGAGACAGTCATAAATATTTTCATATGTATTAGAATGATAAAACCAATAAAAGGAATCGAGGTGGAGATATTCACATTTTCTTGTGTCAGAGTGGATCGTTAATTAAAAAATATTTAGTACCCAGGTGTTCTGAAAAAAATCGTAATTACTAAAATATTAGTAAGTAATGTGTAAATAGCATTAAAGTTTGTTAAAATATATATAATACCACAAATGCATAAAGACTCGTAGTTTAATAATAACTTTTTCAAACCTTTTTGCCACTAATTCGTTAGTTTATTCTGGTCTGTATAATTAAGTCTTATTGTTATATACAGTGTACTTCCTGTCTGAAGTTGAAACATCCACTGCATGATGCAGAATAATTCACTGGAAAGCTGAAGTTCTACTTCACCTCAATTTCTCGAGTCTCAAGTATGTACATTATAAATTGCCCCACA
Organism: Lasioglossum zephyrum; assembly: GCA_028455615.1. Classification (NCBI taxonomy): domain Eukaryota; kingdom Metazoa; phylum Arthropoda; class Insecta; order Hymenoptera; family Halictidae; genus Lasioglossum; species Lasioglossum zephyrum. The sequence continues at coordinate 2,971,169 of CM052324.1, read as the reverse complement.
AAATCGCGCAAAAATTCGCGGTCTACTGAAAGAGTCAGAAAACTCCTTGCACTACAACCGCATTATGTGAAGTTTCAGGAAGCGTACGTTGTATACAATGAAAAATACGGACGAAGACAGTCGAAACAACTGACGAGCAGAAATAGCGTGTTAATCGCTGTTATTCCATCATGTTCCCTGTCGGAAGACACGAGTTTCCCGCGGAAGCAATTTTCGCTCGTTTTCCACCCGGAAGTTGTCAACACTGGCAGCCATTTTTAATTGAGAAAACAAGCGGACAGGCGTTGCGTCCAGTTTGGTCCCGGGGCAATGAGAAACGAATTTTTCCATCGGAATTTTTACGTCGGTCCGTCGAATATCAATAAATCACCGAATATCGACTAGGTGATATTCCGACGTGCTCCAAAACCGCGTTGAATCTGTTTTCCATAATGTTTCATTATAGAATTGTCGGCGGGGGCGCGAGCTCGTTATCCCGGCTATGAATAAATAAATAAATAAATATATAAATAAATGAATTGCGATGCCGTCGTTATACGAAATCCCGCGTCGACATCGATCGCAGTCGTAAATTCCTGTCGGATCCAACGTGAACAATGGCGTTTGTAAACATTTGCGAACCCAAGACTGAGCCATGGATCTTCATGCAAATTCACCCTTCCGTGAAATCGTTCATGGACGTCGGCGAAATTTTTGCGGGACGAAGAAATTCTCGTTGGTAAAGTTTGAAGATTATTAATGTGGAGCGAAGTGAACGTTTTCCGCAGCTGTTGCAAGGAGGAAAAACCAAACATAAATTCGTTTAATTTCTTAATATTATTCTGGCATAGATGGACTGCGGATTTAGTCAATTTATGGAATCTGCAAAATTTATGAAACACAAGAAAATATAATAACATTTTTGTTTAGATTTTACAGAATCTTCTAATCAGGGTAAGAAATATTTGCCAATTTATGGTTGAATGGTAAAATAGTATTTTGACAAAAAATATGTAGTAGAAACATCAAAAGAATTGAAGAATATTAATGTAACAGTTCAGTCCCAATTTATTAAAATTATGAAAACAAGAATAAAATATTGTTGCTGTCTAACGAGTTAAATTTTATAGAATTGAGATAGGTTTAGTGAAGACGTGCATCCTATGAGTATTCGCTTCATTAAGATGAACATTCTACCTATACGTCTTCGTTGATTCATAAATATTCCGTTCGCTCTTCAGCTACTTCTTTTACGTTGCAACGACGGGATCTGAATTAAAGTCACTTTGAATGTTTCACGGGCCCGGGGAGTATTCGAGTATTTTCCGGATCTCGAGCGAAGTTGCGGCCTGTCTTAATAAATGTTGAAAGCGTTGCCAGCCATGGAAACTTGAAATTCGCGTTGCTACCTGGCTCCAATCGCTCAGAGGAATGAAATTATTTAGGGTATCTCTTCGCTCATTAATAGATTAGTCATCGATGAGTAACAAATAATTCCCACAAATTCACAACTTTTTGAATTTTTTGCGTTTCAACTGTGAAAGCTATAAAAACGTTCCTTAGTAGAAGAAATTCTGCAATCCTTCCCAAATACAGTCATATATATTTCAATAACATTATAAACATACGAACTCTCTCTACAGAATTTTCAATAGAACAATGCACCCGTCGCACATAACTCGCCCTCCAAAACGGAGATCCAATCAAAAAATCCAACTCCACAAGGCACACAGAAATCTGCAAGAAAAAAATACGTTTCCTATCCCAAAGTGTGTTCTTACAACCTCCAAAAAGAATTTTTGCGATACCTTTTAGCTTCTCCTCGTAAAAAATTTCCAAATATCACTCATCCTCCAGGTGCTGCGACAGAAGGTCCCGTAAATGCTGGCTGGTGTTGCGATTAGGGCACGAACGTGGCGCTTAGGGCACCGCCATTGGCAAGTATAATGTCAGCAGGTGTCAGCGAGACCTCGAACAAGCGTAGATCAGTGAACGCCCCTGGGGGTGCGATCCGCGTGCGAACCAACGCGGCTGCTGGCACACGCTGCACCCCCGATGCGTAATTATGCAGGCGAACGCACGGTAATGCGCATCAGCCGATGACGTCACCAGTGTTCGCATCCTTGAAACGTTCGCGCATTCTCTCCCTGCTGTTGTAAGGGGGTCGGCGGGGGTGTGCCGGGGGCCGGAGATTGTGCTTTTTTTTGCGCAGCGAGCGATCGCGTGCGTGCCGGGGCCGATAACGCGGTGCAAAAAGAGGCGTACACGCACCGGGAACGGGACGAAAAGGTTTGCTCGCGTGCGTTTCAACCCCGCGGAGTGGAACAGCACCCCCGTGACCCAGTTCGCAGGAGTCGACCCCCTCCGTCTTCGGCATTCGATCCTTCGGAAGGTCGCGCCGGCTAGGCTCGTCTTTCGCTATGTTTCACTATGTTCGATCGACTGCAACCGTCCACCGACGCGTGTCCTTTCCACAATTTTTCGGCGGCTTTTGTTTCCACCATTTTCCACTTGACGGTCCTCGGGAATCTCTTTTCTGGCGTCTATTGTGCCACTTTGCATACAGACTTCCTCCCTTTCATCGTCGTTCTGCTTGTTTGCATATTGGCCTGCTTATTCTACTTGCGTGCCCAATTTTATTTTATTTGAATGATCACTGGATCTTTACGCAAAATCCAAAATCTTCTACGCGAACTGCGACGAACTGGAGAGAAATAAAAATTTAAGAGACTGTATTTTTTCGTTAATGTGTAACTCTGTCATTCTAGTCCATTTAATTCACCGAAATTTATGTTTGGTCTACTTGTCTGACCACATGCCGCCCTTTTCTACTGCAATAATTTCAGCCGACGCCTGTCTCTTCCACTTGCTCATTTATTTATGTTACTGTCTGAGGCAGTCTTATGTTTTTGTACAGTGTGCTCTCTTCCTATTATTTTTCTATTTGACAGATTCTCTTATTTCACTTTTATACCAAATATTATTCTATTCGTATGATCACACTAAATCCATTGTCATTGTATTAAAAATTTACTTTATTTTAACTTTGGCCTATTTGTCTGACCACACGCCACACTGATTCTACTTTATTAGCTCATTTATATATTTTATTGCATAAATACGTTTCACTTCTGTGTATGGTGCATGCTCTCGTCACTGTATTTATCTGGCTATAGACCTTTCTGTTCAACTACGTTCGATCGCTGCAACCACCAACGTGACCCTTCCAGAATTTTTCGGCGTGTTTTGTTTCCACCGTTGGTTTTCCACTTGACGTTCCTCGTGACTTTTGCAAGTCCTATTGTACCGTATGAAAATGACAGAGTTGTGGTTTTTGTCCCCATAGTGATGCATTTTTACGACGCAATGTTCAAAGTTTGAAGCTTCTGTATTTAACCCTTCCGGGAGGATTTTTTACTGTACTGGAAATGTATTCCTGGAAATAATTTGGCCGCTTGCGTTAGGATTATTATTATATATTGTGTACCCTTTTCACAAACTAAATATTCTGGGTTAGTAAATATTGTAGAAACTCCACATAAGTATTACAGCGTCTCAAATATAGTGGTCACCTCTTACAAGCTAAATATTCTTAAATGTAATCTTCCTCGAAGATTAAATATTATTTGATTCGTATGCCATCCGAAAATATGAAAGAAAATCCGCATTACTGATGGGACAACCTTCTGGTACCATAAGTTCGAAAACATATCAAAAACGGGATCACTACGTCCACGTCGTAAACTCTTGGTATCGATGGTCGAAGAAGTGTTTCCACGCGAGAAAGATCGAGCATAATATTGACAAATGTCTCTTTCTGAAGGTGACTCGGTCCGAAGTTCGGATAAAGGACACAAAACGGAACAAACTAAGCCCAGGTCCGAATCCCGGCATAGTTTCCTGCTGGGCTTCGCTCGCGGAATAGTTTCACGACCATCGGGCGAGTAAATCATCCCCCGGACTCAGCTCGAGGCCAAATTGGCCCAACCTTGGCACCCTTGGGGACTTTCGACTCTCTGGCTTTCGCGACGCGCCTCATTTTCGTCGTTTTCTTCTCGGATACGGGACTGCTGGAGGAGGGGGAGGACGAGGGGACAGGGGTTTGGTGGGTGGTTGGTTCCTTCCGACAACGCAATTAATCTTCCCCAGTAATTGGCGAAACGGATCGTCTACCGCGTGAAACGACGGGTACAGATGCCACGCGGTAATAATCAATTTCTTCCATTGTTCTTTTTCCCTGTCTGACCACAGACACCACATTCTACTGCTATACTTTAAGCTGATGCCAGCATATTCTACTGGCTCATTTATTTTCGTGTGCGAGGAGGACTCACATTTCTGTACAGTGTAATCGCTCATTGTCTTCATTCTGCTTGTCTCACTACTGGCGTCCCTGTTTCACTTGAACGATTTTTATTTTATATGTGGGATTCAAGTTTCATTCCATTTACTATTATACTGTAGACCATTGTATTAATTTTCTTCTTCCCACAATTTGTGAGAAGAAGATGACTGTTCTATTTAGTAATCTTTAATATGCGATTTTTGGGAAGCACCCACAATGTTTACTATATCTAAGAGTCTACATTTATTTATTTTGTGGGGAGATGTTCACAATATTGACATACCTGATTTATTGATTTCACTGTTTGATAAATTGTTGCTTTCACACACTGCCTTTCCTCTTATCATTTTTCCCCATTTGTCTGGCTACAGGTCTTCCTACTTCACTTACACCGGAAATATAATTCTACCAATCTTCCCCTATAATTGACAAAACGTATAATCATCTTCTTCCCATCTTCTTTTTCCATCATTCTTTGTCTCCATCTCAGTTTCGCTATCTACAAGACGACCATAATCAATTTAATGAACTGGAGACTCACGTTACCGTAAATAACCCGTCTCGACTACTTGGTGCAGTTTCCAGTTTCCGGATCTGCACGGTGGTAAGAAAACAATTTGAGGAAGAAAGATCAGTGTTGCGGATGAACGATACCAGCAAATTCCTCACGGCAGCTTCGGACGGAGTCGTAGATTGTTGGGAAAAATGGTGTTGACAGTGTTTGATGAAGGGTTACTTACTGCCATCTGTAGGAAGAGTCTTCAATACTTCAAACACAGAATATACAATCTTTAAACAACACAATACTTAATGTGTGGAAAAGATCTGCAATATTTAGTTTGTGAAATTTTGCTACATATTACTTTGACAAATTGGAAATAAAGAAATATAATTACTGTAAAATAATTTCGATTAAATCAATATTATTCGTACTTCCAAATAACAGAATTGTAAAGTTATTTCAAATAGTTATTTCATTACACATATTATGTCTTGTATTTTGTATGTGAGTCTGCGAGAAGATAGAAATTCCTTATCGAAAGACTGTGCATCCACATGGAAACTATCCGTTTCCTAAACAGCTTTATAAAATTCTAACCGACAGGAAAATTAATTTAAAGCGGCCAGCACACGAGAGTCAAATAGGTCCATTCATTTGAGCTCAGCTTCAAAAAAGTCCGGAGACGGACGACATAGGAAACCGGGCATGTTTTCCGGCCGATCGATCCGCGGAGGTGAGCATCGGATCAACCGCGAAGGGATCGATCGATCAAAAAGGGCGGCGTCGGAAGCAGCGGCGAAAGTGCCTTCAATCATGCCTCGAAAATAAACTTCGTCGCTGTCGGGTCTCGGGGGAACGCAGGAGCGCGCGAAATCAATTGCGCGGAGGTTAAAGCGGGGGTTGCGCGCAAAAAGGGTCGCACACAAACAGAAACACACGCACACACTCACAAAGAGAAACTCGCGCTCCGGTGCGGACCATCCAGCTTTTTGCTCTTCAGCGGCGCTATTCAGTTCACTCGTGACGAGGAGAGACGCGAACTTCCGGCTTTCAGTGGAAAGTGCGCTCTTCTGCGACGAGAACGACTTTGACGAAGACTCAACGATCTTGACCCGTCGCGGCGACGTTGCACGCGCGTCGAACCGTCGCGTCGACGCTCCCGAGGGACCGGAAAAATTCGGGGGCGAAAACTTCTTGGAGACTTCGTCGCCCCAGCAATAACGAAGCTCTGGTAGTTCGCAATTCTTCTAGGGGTAGATTTCGGCTTGCGATCGATCGATCCTTCTCAGCGATCCGACGTGTCTACCAATAATCTAGGGGGGAAGGGTAATTATTTGGAATAGGGCGACTTCGATTTTAATGACCTTAAATATGATCTCATTCGATCTTGAATTAATTGCAAACAATGATATAGCAAACTTCTCCTTTTCCCAGTGACCGAATTCGTTCTTCAGAGTGGGGGATGAAACTCCACCCCTCCCAAGTAATCCAAACCAGACCCACTCAGAATTCGTTTAAAGGCTGCACAGGGCGATAAAAGTGATTCTATACCTCTGGACACCAGTGGAGACCTGTTTTAAAAAAAGGAGTGCAAAATGTCGACCATCTTCTTCAAGGTCAAATGATTTCATTGTATCGTATCCATCACGGATGAGGAATTGCATAGAAAATAGGACAAAATTTCGTGGAAAAACCGTCGTCCCAGCGAAGCTCTGTCAGTCGGCCGTTTTTCTGGGAGATGGTTTCACCCTTCGAGCGATCGATCGATCTTTCCCAGCGACCCGACGAGCTGGTTTCGAACGGGCCGCGCAAAGTCACGGAAGTGTCGACCGATCGGGACTGTCCTTGACACGGATCCGAGTCGAGCGTTAACATCGGTGCGGGTTAAAAAAAGCTGCTCGACGACTCTAACCCTCTAATGTAGCTGGCTGTCCGGTCTATACATAGAGTCAGCTCTGCTAGCTTTTCCTGTGCCTCGCTCTGCCTCGCTCTGCCTCGTTGCGCTCTCCTACCGCGCGGAACAATGGGCTCCTTTCTCGTACGCCTTGACAATCTTTTATCCGACCCTAGAACGGCACTGAGAGATCATCAACCGGCCCGAGAGGACCACCGACGTACGCTCACGGCGTGATGAGAAACGCCGGTCACGCTCGCGGAACTATCCCACTGTCTCGGGCGATTTGTCTGACGAGGTGGAATGGAATTGTTGCGCTCACGATTGTAGCCCTCCATTGTTCGTATGGACAACTCAGAGATTGAATATGGAGCGCTTGGAATGAGTAATGCGACTTTAGGAAATTGTGATAAATTTATTTTAATCATAGTGATTTTTCCCACAGATTGTATATTGTGGGTGCACTTGTTTTGAATGTTTTAGATAGTTTTGTGCATTTGTGTTATGCATTTACGGGTATGAATAACGTGGACACTTCCCACAAATTGTTTTGTGGGATGTAGATTTTGTGAATATGTCACATAAGTCACATATTGTGGGTCTCCTACTGGTTGTATATTAAACTTTATAGATAATTTAAGAAAATCACATATTGTTAGATATTGTGGGTCCTCCACTGTTTGTAGATCCAATTTTGTTCCCCATAGATTCGATATTGTGACTCTGTCTCATAAGTTGACTACATTGTCATGTAGTAAACTAATCGTTCGAATTTTTCAGAAAAAGCCAAATCATGTGGTTCAATAAAAAAAAGTTACTAGTTTTTTAAGAGTGAAAAAATTCCAGTTTTCAATAGGAAAATCATACTTATCTTGTACCAGCTGTACCAGCTACTTCGTCCACG
>CM052324.1:2920697-2963445 GCA_028455615.1 Lasioglossum zephyrum | reverse complement strand
AAATAATTTTCTACGATCCCGCAGCCGAGTGAAACGTTTCCTGGTCGGCGAGACGATATATCAGACGAAATTATCCCGACACTCTGGTCTGAGAAACGCCGCCGGAGAATTTCGATTAGAGGCTCGAGGAGCACCCCGGCCGCCATTAAGGGTCAGGTCGAGGGTTAGAGGGTTAGAAGGAGGGCGGGTAGTGTATCCGTGCTCTCGAAATCCGCAAGTTCGCCGTTAAGTAAAGCTTCGCGTGATTTCAATCGGACCGAACAATCGCGCTGGTGGGTCGCGTTATATATACGGAATCGACATCAACCATCGCGTCCTCCAACCCCTTCCTCCGAACCCCCTCACACCCATTCCAGTTACATCTATATTTCCGAGCATGACGCAAGCTGCACGCGCTGGCCAGATTGCTTTCGATCGCCCGAAATTCGTCGCCGTTTCTGTAGCACTCTGTGAAGGGTTGTTCGTTAGGGGATGCTGGGTCGTGCCATGGGGAATATTGCAGCGGCAGATAATTCGCTGTACCGGAAACTGGAAATTAGACCCGCGGCCAGCCTGGACAACGTTGTTCTACTCGGTTGTAATTCTTGCGAAGGGATTGTTTGTCGTCCTCGAGACATCGAGGGGCGGGTTTTACCCCCGCTTCGGGGCTCGATGCACCGACACTGGGATTTGTAGGTCTCCCGAGCGACGAATCATTCGGTTTTAATAAAGTAAATGCGTATCGATTCGCGCCGAATGTTCGGCACAGATAAATTGGGGGTCGGTTTTAAGGGTGAAATGTAATTTGATTACGCGTCGCGTGATATCCAAGTGCGACTGTCGATTCGCGATCGTTGCTTATATCTTGTTGTAATCTGCCCGATCTGTGTTTCCCGATCGCTTTTGAAATGAGGGTGGAAGTGGAAATTTGTTGAGGGTGTACTGGCAATAGGGGTGGTTTGTTCAAATGTTTGGTCTGAAATTCTGGTAGTCTTTTCAATGATAGAATTAATGTTTAATCTACTAGCTATGTTTTTGAAAATTTATTATTGGACTGCGGATCTTTATGCAAAATAGAACGTTGTTTCTTCCCTTAACGAGTTTAATAGAAGAGAAATAATATATTGACGTCTTCAATTTTTTAAAATTTAAAACAACTTTGAATTTCACCTACTCAATTTTTCTATAAATGCATAAATATCCGCAGTCTATTTGTTATAGTAACAGTATGTCAAAATATCAGAAAAAAGCAAAAATTGAATGAGTAGTTCATAATGTCATTTACGTTCAGCATTTGAAAATTTGATAAATATTTTAAGTAGACAATTAAAATGGTATAACTTGTTGCTATGTCTAACTAATTGTTATTGGTAATGACATGGTGAACAGTCAGACAAGTGGAATAGGTGAGTGAATGATCAAGCACGTGGAATATGCATGATGAATGGTCAAGCAAGTGCAATAGAGGCTGTCTATGGTTACACAAGGAGAGTGGAGTTGATGTATGTATGCCGACACAGGTAGAATGGAATTGATCTATGTTTGGACAAGTGGAACAAGCTACATTGAAACAGGTAGAATAGAAGTGATGAAGCAAGTGGATTAAGATAGTTTGCAGTCAGACAGCTGGAATCGGTTTTGTCTATGATACTGTAAGTGGGATAGTGTTATTTCGTGTTCATGCAAGTTGTATTAGTACTGATCTTCAGACAGACAGGTATAATGGGGACTATGAAATGAATTTACTCAGATCAGTAAACTACAAATGCCCCTGAACCCTGGATGTTGATGCAATTCGTAGTGGAATAAAATAAAATCTTATTAACGGACGTAGCAGTATTTATAGATCTAAAACATTTAAATTAACGTAAATTAAAATCGTACGAAATTTTGTCAAATTTTATATTCCAACAATTTCTGATTCAGAAACCATAATTAGATAAAGATTTGCATTCAGACAAATGGTGAACAAACTGCCTGCAATAAAATTTCTAAAATTCTGAAAATATTAAACTTGTAATGCAAGAGATGCAGAAGTTCAGAGATGTAAATTGACTGCACCAGTTTTGCATCAGACCAAGCACATTTGGGGGTCCGGAAGTAATCAGAGGGGTGCCAAAAAAGGCAGCGAGGACAAATATATGATAATAGTGGCGGCGTTATCCTCAAGGCCGCGTAACGCGTCGATTAAGCAGCCACTCGTCGCGCTGTGGTTCCGCGCGAGTAAATCTCCGACTCAAGAGATCACTCGAGGTGCTTTATTTCCCATGGAGCGCGTTCGTGACGCTAACAGCCCTACCGCAAGGGGAAAACTTCGTTCAAGGGGAACAATCTCCCCCTCTCTCTGCATCCCTCGCCTTGCACTAAACACGCCCGTTTCGATTCTCGCGTTAGAAAATAAATTCTATTATGAATTGATGTGATCGGCCGACGGGATAAGCCGCGCCAATCATATTATAAGCGGCCGTATTATATTGCGATCGTTATCGGCCGCGACACGCGATCTTGCGCGCCGGTTTTTCCCCTTTTTTATTTTCCGCGCGCTGTTTCGTTTTTATTAGCTACAATCTTCAACCCCTCTTTCTTTCTCTCTCTTTCTCTGCCGTGGTTTCTTCGCTCGTGCTGCACCCGCGATGCAGTTTGCAGTTTGCCGAGCGTGATACGGTTTATAGAAATCAGACGGATGACGAATGACTGCGCACCCTCTGCTGTGAAAAATAATCCACCACCTTTGGATTGTTCGCTGCAATATCGACTATGCTGCGAACCTGCGGCGCCGGAAATACACTCTGACAGTGAGAAGGTTGATATTTCTTTTTTCTCCTGAATGCTGTTTTACTAATTATTATTCAAATCTATTTTTACCACTGAATTCATTCTTGTCCCCTTACATTTATTTACTTCCTAACTACTTTCCACTTTGTCTTTACCACTTCTCACTTGCCTATTAAACAATAACCGATCATCAGATTGTTTCAAACTGTACACTATTTTCTATCGGTTTTTTATCGTAAAAAAAGAATTAAACAAGACAGGATAGTTTTACATGGTTTATACTAACAATAATTCTAATCTAATACTTTTGATATAGAATAACACGACGATTCATGCGAGCAGAAATTATTAATTAGCAGTCAATATTGTTCCATCTGATAAAACTTTGATAAATAATGCAAAATTTTCCTCTAGTATTCTTATCCATCTTCAATAACAATTCAGTTATAACTCAATAAACTGGAGTGAAACCGAAATTTAATTTTTTAATATATTTCATGGGTTGATCACAATGGAACAATATTTTTGAATTACTCTACTGTGTTTACTTTTGCAAATTACATCTACTTATTGGTCGTAAATGCATACAATCTGCTGTCTAAGGATAAAAGTACAATAACAGAATGCGCCGTCTTTTAATAAAAACAACTCGAGTTTATACACAAAGTATTTCCAAGTTTGTTAGCTTCTCGACGCCGCGCCGTGGGTCATAACTCAGGTGGAATTGATTCTCGGAAATTCCCAGGGAAGTTGAAATTGAATTCTGCCATTTACTTAAGCGGGGTTTGTTGCGTGATCACGAGTATGCGAAAGGGTCGCGCGACATTTCGCTTGCCGATTCTTCGTGACCCCTCTATTCCCCTCTTCCCTTCTCCCCCTGCTCCCTTCTTTTGCCGCCTTATCGTGTCGGGACTCGGTTTAAAGCGCGCACGAGCGAACGGTTACGGATAAACGGCAATTACTCGCGGGTAAACCCGGTCGAATCGCAATTATCAGTGTTTACCGAAATAGCTGGCTGCCGGGAACTTACGGGGGCACGGTTCTCGCTCGATAAACAACGGAATTTATTAGGTTACAGAGCGTGCGTCCGTTACCATCTTCGACAATAGCGCGTGAAGAATGGACTGCCCTGAAATCAACCACAACAAACACTAACAATATTGAATATACAGCAGTGTATTCTGATGAATGAAAATTCGATGAGTTTACCATACATGTGCATCAATTTCTCTATTTATTAAATGGATTTTCAAAAATGCAATAATTCATTCAAAATTAGTATTTGTTTATCCCTCTGCTCATTATATTTTCTAATGAATTATGATTTCATATTCAATAATCTTATTCTCATATAAAAGTATATATGAAGGAATACATGAAGAATAAAAAATTAAAATAAAAATATATGAAGAAGAATGATATTTTATGAAAAATGATATGAATTACTGTAGATTTTATATTTTATTTTGATGCATTATAGTAGTTATTATTGTTAGTTATTGCTAGTTATTATAGTGGATGCACAAGTACTAATTGAACCATTGTACAATGTCTACTAGCATTATTATAATAAATTCACATATTAATCGTACTTTCAGAGTATCATAAAAATTCAAAAACCAGTTTCCTCAATGTTTTTCGATAAAATATCCGTCCGAGAAACTATCTCACTCATTTGCAATTTATGATACGTCCTCATCAACGAGCCCCGCCAATACCAAATGAAAAATCCTCGCAAATAGAAAAGCAATCTCGATTTGAACTGTACATCTCCATGGATGTCTCCGTTTCATTATAAGCTGTGTCATATCAGCGCATCGATTTTAAGAGGTTCTTCTGGTCTAGAGAAAGAAAGAGAGTGTTATCTAATAAGTCTTGTATAAACATTTTCGTAAGAAAATCGGACGGGTGTATTCTATTGAGGGTTTTGAATACATATTCTCTTGAATTTCAATGTCAAAAGGTCAACAATTTTTTTCACTATATAATTTAGGAACCATATTCAAAACTCTTACCATTCTCTCAAAACATTGCGATAAAATTTTTTCATTATGAAACCGATTGTATTTATTAATATTTTGGATATATTTCACGCGCAAAAGAATAGTTTCCAACCCAGTGAAACCCAGTAATTGGACTTTATCAACAGCACGATATAATATAAACTTCATCGAACTGAGAAATGAAAATATGATATAAAAAAATCAGTTTCATAATGAAAACACTTTACCATCATTTTTTAAAAGAACAATTGACTTTGGACTGATGGTTCCTTCTGCAGTTTTTGTTCTTGTGATGATTAAAATACAATCAAAAGAACATTTATAAGTTCGCATTTTTTACATTAATTTCCACCAAACCGAGGATGTAGAACCTCGCTGTGACAGTTGCGACATATAATTTTCGTACAGCCTGCACACAATTGATGTCGAAAAGGGTGTCTCGCAGACTTTCTTGTTTGTCTGTTTGGACGATCGCGTTTGCTGTTTCGTTTCCTTATCGACGCAGGTTATCCGAGTTATCCCGACACGTACCGCGGGCCTGGTGAGCCTCGTTAAAACTTGTTTACGACCGCTTGTTTCAGTTTACGAGCTTTTACGCGAACTCGGCGGCTATCTACCCCCGAAGAGCATCGCGCCTGCCGACATCACGCCGCTGGTGTCGAGGCTGTTGAGGGTGAACGGTGCTCCTCTCTTCGACTTCTACGTGGACGTGGATCTTTACGATCGTTCTAGGTCGTCCGTCTTCCTGGACCTGCCTACCAAGCACCATGAAGACACCTTCTTCGCGGAGAACCTGGTGAGTCTTTTTTCTTGCCCTCACGTTTTTAGTCTTAGTCTTCTGTCGTCAAGTCTTAGTCCGTAGTCTTTTCTCGTCACGTTGCAATCTTATTGCTAGTCTACCTGTGTAGTGTCATGAAGACTCAGTGGTTCAACCGGTGTCAAGTGTTTTATTGTCTCCATTTTCTCACGATGTCTGTTATGAAAGTGATGAATACTTAATACTTAAAGTAATAATTAATTAATTGGTTATCAATCGTAATTTATCTTCAGGATATTACAAATTTTTATTCGCGGCGCAAAGGTTCGAGCATTTGCAACAATAAATAGCCAATTTGTGAGATACTAAACGCTGGATTCGGATTTGAATCTTCAGGTTCGAGAACCTCGTTAGCTATTAAAAATGTTTTAATCAGTTTTTAAAAGAAAGGAGGTGTTTCGTCCTAGACCCGCTAGAGGACTCATCAGTAAGGCTATCTAGCGGGCCCTGCCTTATACTTTTGGGTTTGGGTTTTTATACCTTATATACTGAGATTAGTATCTCACAAATTGGCTATTTGTTGTTGTAAATGATCGAACCTTTGCGCCGCGAATAAAAACTTAAAGTAATGTTGTATACGCATTAGGGAAAAACGTGTCTATCCCCTTAAGGGGATTGGGATAGTGTTGAGCTTCATGGGGGTCGGTGCGTTTCGGAATGCGAGACTTTCGGGGTTGGAGCTTGAGCTGATTTTGATTAGGGCAATTGGCCGAAATCGAGCTTGGAGACTTTGGGATAATATTGTTATGGGACAAAAAGGAATTCTTAGTGTAGGCATTTTTTATTTGTTGTTAGTTTTTCGGTAGAGATGTCTAAAAGATCAAGTGTATATAAAATAGAAAGTAGTGTTGTTATGTATTGTGCAATTTGCTTCTCGGAATCGTTATGTACTTATATTCTAATTAATGCTTTAGAACTGTTTTACATGTTTGAAAATGATTGTAGATGTTCTAAAATTGCTTCTACATATTTTAAAATTATTTTCGATCTTCCGAACTTGTTATCCATGTTTAGATGTCCTAAAATTGTTTCACACGTAATAAATTCATTTTAGACGTTTCGAAATGTTTTTACATCTTCTTTTAGGTACTCATTTTAGATCTATCAAACTTGCTTTCATCTAAAATCGATTTAAATGGTCTAGAACTGCTTTACACGTTTGTGAATTCTGTTATCTGTATTGAACTTGTTTTACATGTTGTAAAATTGCATTAGGTGTTTCGAAATTTTTCTAGATATGCCATGATTGTCCTAGTTGTTTTCAAAGCACAAATAAAAGCACTCATTTAATTCCGACTACTTAAGCACAATATATGTGCACCACAAACTTCGTTAAGTTTCACTAAAAATTAATCCTATGTTTCAAGAGTGTAAGATTACTTTAATCCACCTAGTTTTGTATGTTAAAAATGTATGAACACTTCTATTAAAATTTTCTTGTATTTTAAGAATATATAAATATTTTATGTAGACAGTAGTAATTACACAATATAAACATCATTTTTCCTAATTCTGCACGTTATACATCGATCAGAACGTTCCAGAAAATTCATTTTTATTGTAACGACGACTACAGAATGACCAATTGTCAAATGGATATTTAACAGAATTTTGTTGCTGAGTTATCGGTGGATTTCACCGTAATCAATAGCAGAGAGGTTCTATCGGTGGCCCATGTGTTCTATCGCGTCACCATAAGGGGGCCCAGTAAATCTTCAAAACGTGGCCTCGGCTCTTATTCATCGATTCCCTAGGAAATTAACGAGCGGGATTACCTTGTTCGCTTCTGCTGTCGAGACTCAGGGGGATGAATACGTCTCTGGCCGAGGCTATGTTAGGCTACATGCAGGTTAATAGATAGCGCGCGTTTCACCGTGGAAACCCGCCGGTTAATTCCTCAAGCAAACGTGCGGCGAGTTCTGGCCCGCACTCGCATAAATCGTGCCCGTGGTTTTCGCTATTCGGTTTTCCTGGAATTGCGCCGCGACATTTTACTCTCGGGATTTCAATGCGTTCCTAACTATATCTACACGTATTTATTTATTTTTCATTCAAATATACTTCTGTATAAATCAATCGTGGGTGTTGGTCCGAACAGATTGGTTCAAGGTTATCGATTAATAAACGATTGTTTTAAGGGGGTTGATTAATAGTGTTGCTTTAACCCTCATCCGTCCCTCGTTTCACGAACTGAATCTGTCCCTCGGTGTCAATTTGACACATCGGTAAAAGATTCATTGGTACTGTTTTTTAATTTAAATTAAGTTTTTTTTGGTTATGTGTTTCGCATTTTAAAGAAACTAACTTATTTCGGGGAAAGCTGTGTCAAAGTGACACGAGGAACGGATGAGGGTTAAGGGGGTTGATTAATAGGAGGTGGTTTAAGGGGATTGATTAATGGGGGTTGGTACAAACACATTGGTTAAACCTGAATGATTAATGGAAGTTTGTTTAATAGGGGTTGGTTCATACAAATTGGTTAAAGATGATCGATTAATGGGGTTGATCAAAGGGCGTTGGTCCATACAGATTAGTTAAAAGAGGTTGATTAACCAGAATTGCTTACAGAAGAGTAATGAATGCGGGTTGATGCTTAGCTGTTGGTGAAATGAAATTAGTTAAAGAGGGTTGATTAAATGAAGTTGATTAAAGGAACCTGATGAAATAGGGTTTATTAATAAATGCTAAAAGGCATTGATTGAAGGAGTTTAATTAAATTAATTGACAGATCAGCCAGATTAAAATCGAGTTAATTCAATAATTAATTTTGACGGTTATTTTAAAAAACTCATCTAACTTACGTTCTTTCTTGGCAGCAGTTAGTTTCGAATCGAATTACAATACAGATATCACTTTTTCCTATCACACAGTGTCGCTGCGACAGCTTGACTCCGTCGACTCGGCAAAAACATCTTCATTATTCATAGGGACCGCTTAATACCGGGCTTATCGGCGATTCGCGAGCCAGACCCGGCACACATGGTGCGCCGTGTGAGATCGATGCACGGTGAAACAGTAGCCCCAGCAACGCCACCGGCGTTTTTAATGTTTAAATGCTCGAAACGCCAGCTGAACTCTGCCGAATCTGTTCGCCGATAGGCAAAAGATTCAATCGAACCCCTGTGATACTTTTTGCGAACGTTTGATCACCGACGGTTCCCAGTGAAAGCATTTATGATTATTTTTTTTCTATGCATTTATGAAAATGAGTAGGTCCAATTCGAGAGAATAGCAAAATTTGAAAATATGGATATATTATTTCTTATTTATTCAAGTAATTTCAGAAAAAAGGACATTTTTACTTTGTTCTGGTTTATCGCAATTGATGCAGATAATTTTTATTTTATAAATTTTACTATAAGGAAAGTCTACTTATTCATTTGTTATCCTTTATTTTTTTTAATAAATGGTAATCTATGGTAATTTCTTACGTTAATAATAGACTCCGTGTTCATCTGTGGCGAAAGAAAAGATGATTTAAATGTCACTTATTCTGCAGTGCATTAAATTCGCAGTCTAATGACAATAATAAACGGGAACGAGTCTGTTTAACCTTAATCGTAACGCCAATCACTGGAACAACGCCATATTCCTGCACCATAAACTGCACAGAGGAATCAATACTCATGCCAGACCATATAAGAACCAGTAATGCTGAAAACTTGCTGGTATAGTTTGGAACTTCGTAAATGATCGCGAAGGACCATGCAGAAAATAGCTATAAAATTGCTTACGACCGAGTTATTTCAAACTTTGCGCATTGAGTTCCACATCGATCCTCTGCAACAACTTTTTTAACAGTCTACGAGATCTTTAAAAATTCCGTAACTTCCAAACCGAGAAAACACATAAAAGTCTTTCATGCCACATTCTATTCAATCCTTCTCCCAACTGTATTCTGGGAAATTTTTTCTTCTCACAATTTACATTTGAGAACTAAGAAAAATATTCACTATTAAATTATAAATTATAAAATCATGAAAGATAAATTATTTTGTATTTTATGCTACTGTTAAAGTATAATTACTTAAGAATAATTTAAAATTTTATTCCATTCGACAATCAATATTCAGAGGCTCAGAGAAAATGCAAATTATTGTACGAGATATTCTGTACAAGATCAAAGAATTAAAGCACTGAAATATGAGTTTGTGTCTACGTGTAATTTTTACCGAGTTTGATCCAGGAGAAATTATTGTAACAAATGTCAGAGCACAGCCTGAGGGCTGAACAACAAATGTGACTACAATCCTGAAGATACTAGTTCGAAATACAACATGGTTGGAACGAAGGGTACGTTGTCGAAGTTCGCAACTTTTTAGCCGACGGTGATGGAACTTCGATCCTATGGAGTACGTGTATCGGTCTGCTTCAGGACGGAACTACGTGCCAGGCATTAATTATTCTTCCGGTTCTTTTAACTGCTTCCAACCGCCATCACGTTCCCCGATGATCGTGTCCGATAAACCGGCGGAGGTCTCTTCAAGCTTCTTC
Source organism: Lasioglossum zephyrum (assembly GCA_028455615.1). NCBI lineage: Eukaryota > Metazoa > Arthropoda > Insecta > Hymenoptera > Halictidae > Lasioglossum > Lasioglossum zephyrum. The sequence goes on along the minus strand of CM052324.1, from coordinate 2,953,377 downwards.
TTCGTCGTGCACGAGTTACGCGAACGATCCGTCCTCTTGGAATTTATGGCTGCGCTCGAACAGCCTCTGTTGAACCATGGACCATTCAAACTGACATAGAACCGAACTAAAAAATGGTACATTAAAATTTTCAACAGGATTACAAACAGAGAACTCTAATTTACATATCCACACAAGTTTCACTCACGAAAAAATTTTCAAGCACTTTAGGCACACTCGAAGTTGATAATGCTTTCAAAACAACCACTAAATGGCATACATGGGATTCAAAGTGTGTAAAACCAAACCAAACAGTGCTACATTAAAATTTTCAACAGGATTACAAACAGAGGACTCTAATTTACATATCCACACAAGTTTCACTCACGAAAAAATTTTCAAGCACTTTAGGCACACTCGAAGTTGATAATGCTTTCAAAACAACCACTAAATGGCATACATGGGATTCAAAGTGTGTAAAACCAAACCAAATAGTGCTACATTAAAATTTTCAACAGGAGTACAAACAGAGGACTCTAATTTACATATCCACACAAGTTTCACTCACGAAAAAATTTTCAAGCACTTTAGGCACACTCGAAGTTGATAATGCTTTCAAAACAACCACTAAATGGCATACATGGGATTCAAAGTGCTATGAAACCGAACCAAAAAATGGTACATTAAAATTTTCAACAGGATTACAAACAGAGGACTCTAATTTACATATCCACACAAGTTTCACGCACGAAAAAAATTTCAAGCACTTTAGGCACACTCGAAGTTGATAATGCTTTCAAAACAACCACTAAATGGCATACATGGGATTCAAAGTGCTATGAAACCGAACCAAAAAAATGGTACATTAAAATTTTCAACAGGATTACAAACAGAGGACTCTAATTTACATATCCACACAAGTTTCACTCACGAAAAAAATTTCAAGCACTTTAGGCACACTCGAAGTTGATAATGGTGTCAATACAACCACTAAATGGTATACATGGGATTCAAAGTGCTATAAAACCGAACCAAAAAATGGTACATTAAAATTTCCAACAAGACTCCAGATAAAGGACTCTAACCTAGAAATCCGCATTAACTTAATTCCCAAAAGAAATTGTGTTCTTCACAGGGCATTTTAAATCAACCGCTCTCCGACCAATTGTCGTCACTCCATAAACCGTTCTCTCGCCGAAAAACCTTGCGGATCAAGTCGGAGAGCGATCGACGAGCATGATCCCCATGAAGCCTCGGTAAGAATAAAGTGTGCTGGAGATGGTCGAACAAGGGATCCGACGGTGTCCGTCGTTCTGTTCGTTGCTCGCTAACGGGCACACGGAAGTGCCGTCATGACGACGTCGACTCTCTTTTGTCGAGCTTAAGTATTAAAGTCCCCACGGCCTTGAGCCGTTATCACAATCGCTGGGAAACTTGCCGGACAAAAGGGGTTAGGTCTGGGTTGACAACGGGACACCCACTCGCTGACATGGACAGCGTTAGACCGTTGCCAGAGCGTTGCCAACGTTGGTAGCGCTGCACCAGCCTCGGGCGATTGTCTGAACGAATCCTTTCAACCCTACACCCGTTTCACCGAGGCTTTTATTAAAAAGTTCCGCGAGCCGGGAATTACAGCCGAGGTTAATAGGAGCACAGCTTTAATTTTTTAATCTCGTAATTAATTCCCCGTACGCGCCTACCTGCTACTTTCTCTTGGTCTTTCTTGCTCCTTCCCCACTCGGTTCTACGCCTCGTTCTCCGACAATGGCCCATTCAGAACAGCGAAAATAATCCCCGGGGCCCCGGGAATAAGATCTGTTCGAAACTGCCCGCGGCTCCCGAGAGGACTTCCGTGGATTTGCGCGGAACTGCATAATGCCCACTCCAAGTAACAGGTCGAACGCGGTTTTTAACCTGATACGTTCAATTGCCCATTCACAGGGTTCGTGGGAATTTTCTCGTACACCTGGAATTCTTTTCGAAAGGTACAGCGAATAAAATAAAATATTGACACGCTTTTTAAAGGAGCTTTTTAATATGCGACTATACGGCTTGGATTGTTTTGAGGAGAGATAAAATATTTTATCAACCCTTTGCCGTATCATTTTCTTTACAGTGATTAAAACTTGTTTGTCCCCACAATTGTCGTAAAAGAGACAAGAAAATTTACATTTTTCAAATGACTACATTTATTTTAATGCTTAAATATTAATTTCAAATTTCAATTTCTATTCAAAATCTTCATGACAGTGGTGACTCGTTAAAATACGACAAGGGGTTAAATACTAAAGACGTTTTGCAGACATTCTCAAAGAATGTTATGTATATATATAAAGTATTAATTAATTATTCTTAAAGAATATAGTAAAATGTGCTCACTTCTTCAAAGAAATCTTCACAAAATTAAAAAGAAAATTTCCTCCATAAAGCGAACCACGTTGTTTGCACAGATCAGTAGGTATAAATTGGAAGGTATCGAATCGAGTGTTGAATCCGAAAGTGTAGGTTCTAGAAGATGCTTGACGGCGGCAGAGAAGGCAATCAACCGACACTCTTTAATCTAAAAGTAACCTGCCCGTCCTGGGCCAATAAGCTGCCCTATCCCCAGCGCAATTTCGTCGCAGCTCACTCTCGACCTTGTAATTAGCATCCGCAATTCTGTGGATAATCCGATCCCGGTCAGATCGTTGCCGACGAAAATCCTCGGCGTCAAATTGCCCGTTGCCACCTCGAGCTTCTTTCGTCGATCGCTCCCAAGCACTCTTCGCTATCATCGTTTTGATTTTGACAAAGCTAAAACAATTAAAAAAGAGACTAACTTAAGTAATAGGATATTTTTCAGTATACTTTCATATTGAAAACTCTTTCAAAAATTTACAGACGCAGTTGTTTCCTCTTTCTTGAAAAAGATCCATATTGGGATTGAACCGTTGAAAGTTTAAGCAAACTAGCACGATTGCTTTATTGTAATACTGATCGAACCTTTGCTTCGCTACCTTGTTATTTATCGTCTTTGAGTCGATCCTGATTCTCATCGAACACACTGCGATATTTAATTGTAGAAAAGAGAGAAACATTCAGAGAGGGTGGAGAGAAGAAGAGGAGTGGGTTTTATAAAATTACAAAAGTCCACACAAGCCTCTCTGAATCGAAGCAAGGTAATATCGTAGAAATAGGACACGGTAATACGATACTGTCAATCATAGTATCAGTTACAGGCATTACCTACAGACACCATGTATGCACGCACGTTCATAAAAAAACGTGCAAATATTTACTCGAGCGGTATACATATACGTACGTCGACGTTGTACGTAAAGAGCATGTTAATATAACTGAAATAAGCAGAAAGTTTCTGCAACAACAGCGTTAACTCGAGCCTGCCACGCTCGTTAAATATTGGTTCGAACCGGAGCGAAATTTTCTGTGCGGTAGACATTATTATAATGGTTTCATTCCGTGCAAAAATAGTTTTTAATACATGCAAAAACATGGTTGAGTCTATTCTGTCTTACTTAAGATTTCAAACATTGAGACAAAATAGAAATATTCTAATATTCTAATGCACGTTGTTTATTTATGTATGTAAGGAATAATGTGTTCTTATACTGAAAATAGTACCAGATTATTTTTTGAGAGGTCAGTGAATTGCGAGGGATAATTATTTACCCTGGCTCGAAATAAAATGAGTGAAACAATGAAACAAAGGTGTGCAAAAATGAGATTCAGCAGCTAACAAGCGCCGCTATTATTATTAAATTCCCTCGGTCCGTGGAAATGTAACAGAATTAGAGCTAACTCTTTATCTCGGTGAATGCGGGAAGGAGAAATTTTTTTCTAACGAACGACAAGAGTCTCCTAGCGTGCTTGAAAATTCCAGCAGGCAAACATCCGAGCATCCGGGTCGCGCGTTCTCTCCTCGTTTCATGCTATTAACTTGCTGCGAATTAAAGATGCCTGACCTTGCCGTGTTGTCATAACAACAGTTGCTAATTCTCTCCAATTGTTTTCGTTAAACAATAAACCCCGTTCTTCGCAATACGGCAATTTAAGAACAACATCGCTCTAATTGGTAAATTGGCAATCAATGACATACCAGTAACACACATCTCGATGGTAGTGCTACAAAATGGCCCCAACAAATGGTACAGCAACTTTTGTGCGGTCGTTGCAAACAGGAGACTCTATGTTTCATAATCTTAGTAATTTTATAAACAAAAAAATTTTTTACACGTTGTCGTTTAAAGTGCAACGAAATGGGCCAAAAAAATCATGCATCAAATTTTTCAGCATCATTGTGAAGAGGACACTCTAAGTTTCAAATCCTTTATAATTTTATTAAGCTTCCTAGAAATGATTAAAATTGACAAAATGGCCAAAAGTACTATATGGCACATGTTCCATTCAAATTGCAAGAGTACCGCATAAAAAATCCTGCATCAAAATTTCTAACAGTATTACAAAGAAAAAACTCTAATCTACTCTAATCCCCGTTGATTTTATATCAAAGAAAATTTTCTAAACTCCATAAAAGCAACTTGAATCTCCCGTTCCCGTTTTCTGAGAGGCCAATTACGCGGGGTCCAATTAATGGCGAGAAAACGTCAGGAATCAAATGATCGATCGATCCCGCGAGAAGGTTGCGCATCGCATTTGCCGCGTGGATCTTGTCCCGGGCTGGTCCATTATTCATCCGCAACAGATTCGTCACGGGAGACGATTGAAATTCACCGCGGCGGAGAGTTTCGCGAATCGGGGGTGCCGAGAGCTCCTTGCCGACTCGGGGCCAATATCGGATTCGGCCCTCGAATACTATCGAACATATGCTCTCGCCGACTGCTGGCCGGATTGAAATGAATACGCGTGAACGTTGGCCCCGAGGGATGGCCGTGCTGCTGCCATTACGAAGAACCTGCGATACTATATTCGCCGGGAACGTAATAAGATCGGAAACCCGCCGGCTGCGGAATTGCCGCAGACTCGTATCGTATCGTTCGCGGAGAAGCGCGGGAATACTATGATACTGGGGCTGTTGCTTTGCCGAATCCTTTATTGAAAGACAATGATATTCGAGGACATGGTTCTCCGAATTTATACTTTGCTGGATTTCAAATCGTTGTATAAAATCAGTTTAAACATTAATTGTACACATTCATTGTGTACAAGATGTTTGTGCACATTCATTGTACAAGATGTTTGTACACATTCATTGTACAAGATGTTTGTACACATTCTGCATACATTGTACAAGACCATTGAAGCCATTCATTGTAGAAGCTCATTGAACAAATTCATTGTACACATTCTTTGTAGGCATTCAGTGTAGATATTTATTGCACAAGTTCAATGTACGAATTCATTGTATGTTCACATTCTTTGTAGACATTTATTGTACAAGTTCGTTGTACAAGTTCATTGTGCACATTCCTTGTATAAGTTCATTGTACACATACATTGTAAAAGTTCATTGTACACATTCCTTGTAAAAGTTCATTGTACACATTGCTTGTATAAGTTTATTGTACACATTCCTTGTATAAGTTCATTGTACACATTGCTTGTATAAGTTCATTGTACACATTCCTTGTATAAGTTCATTTTATACATTCATTGTACAATTTCACTGCCTGCATTCAACGTACTAGTTCATTGTACACATTCCTTGTATAAGTTCATTGTATACATTCATTGTACAATTTCATTGCATGCATTCAATAAACAAATTAATTGTACACCTTCACTGTAAAAATTCATTGTAAAAATTCATTGTATACATTCACTGTATAAATTCATTGTAAAAATTCATTGTACACATTCATCGTACACATTCACTGTACAAATTCATTTTGAAAATACATTGTACAAATTCATTGTAAAAATTCATTATACACATTCATTGTGGATTGTCTGGTGCAAGAATAAACGAATTTTTGAAGTCAGATATTTGCACCAGAGGCTTCCAATATTGCTTAACAGATAGCACGTCGGTGCTACAGCAAAGTCGTATCGTTTGAATCGAGGAAAACTGCGGGAGCACTGCAGCCATAGTTCTGCCGAATACTTTATTGAATGCCACTGTAGTCGGCAGTCAGAATTCTGATATTTTCTCCCCCGTGGAAGCCCTGAGCGATGGTTCCGTGCTCGGAGCATTTTACGCGCCGTTTTATGGCGCACTGCATCCGCAGGGAGTGCAGCGTCGTCGGCCCGTGAAACTACTTGCTCTGCTGCTTGCGATTCTGATTAGTGTACTGCGGCTGTTTATGCTTTTATGGGGTTCCAACGCTGCGTAGGAATCGAGGTTTTCGTCCAATAGGAAGTTAATAATATTTTTTAGTACACTGCTGTGCAAAATAAAAAACCACCCGGCCATATTTAATAGGAAAGCGTAAAAAATCAAATAAGAACACAGTAAGTTTTGAAAAAGGATTCTGTTATTTAATCGAATAGTTCTGAAAATATATTATATATGTTGTTGCGGATTATCTAATATTTTAAATGCAATAAATCAATCATTGTACAATACAATTTCTACATAAAGATATTGTTTGTCATTATATCTTGTAATTAAAGAATAATTAATTAAGTTGTTTCTCCAGTGAACAATATATCTGAGAGGTTCGTGCATTCTTTTTTCTACGAATAATTTTTTTACTGAATGATTTCTCAATCGTCCGATGAGAAAATATTTTTTCTCGATGAACACTTGTTCAACGAAGGTTCATGAATTTTTTTTCTAAAGGTTCGTGCATTTGTTGCGTTTGAAAAAATTGTTGAAGTTACCGGTAGTGTGTAGAATATATGTATCTGGGTTCTTCTGCGAGGAATAAAAGTGTACAAACATAAGAGGACCATAAATCACAAGTCTATAAATAACGAAAGCTCTGGAAGTGTGTCAGGCTCCAGTAGAACCAAAGTCAAACAAGAAAATCGTCCGGGAAATCATAAACACGTACACTCCGTGACGTCTTTTCCGGAAGTAAATGTACAAACGAAAGCGGACAAGGGAATGTGAATAAAAGAATTCACCTGTTTTCTTCAATCTACAACGTCCACAATATCTACAGCATCTGCAAGCAGAACACACGATCCCGCATACGTACGAACTCTGTTAGTACGTAACACAAAGGTCCTCAGATTCAGGGAAGGCAAACGCACAAATCCAATTGCCAGGCTTTCCATTGTGCGAAGTCTCGCAATTTGTTAATTACTGACGAGTAGATTGCGAAACTTCATGCAAATTGCTTTGGAAATTAAAACAAAAGAGAATCAAAGCGAAATAAATAAAATTCTGTTGGCCGCAATGCTGGATCAGTGAACCGGAAATAAAAATTTATTAATTAATGATTTTGTTGCATCCCTTTGAAATTTGCGTTTCGTAAAATTGGTTACGGCTGTGTACAATCAGCTATAAATTCATACAATTACATGGAATAACATTTAACACAAGTCTTTGTTAAATTTTTAATAAACATTTCTGCTGGCTTTAGACGAATTACTATACCAACCAATCGAGGAAACAAGCCACTGTCAAGTTATTGAAAATTAACATTAAAATAATTTATTACAACAAGGACTGGTTTACAATGTACTGTTAATTATTCAAACGAACCAGCATCAAATTAAAATAATTTAATATAACAGAGACAGGATGATACAAACAACTATTCAAATGATTAGTGACTCTCGTAAATTGAAAGTTAATACAACCACTATAGACATCAGACAAGTTTCATAATACCATCACGTTATAAGAATATTAACCAGATTCGTCTTGCAGCCGATGCAGAAAATTCTACATAAGAATTCTCGGCACAGTAATTTATCATTATTACACTGCTTGCATCCAAGGGTCAGCCAAGAGCAATCCTCGGATATAGAGCGATACAGTGGACCGATAAGTGTAGCGCAGAAAACAGCATAAATCGCGACGGTGTTCGGAAACTCGGCCATCGGCAGGAAGGAAGCCTGGAAACGAAGAAGGCCGTCGCTAGACTGGTCCTCGAGAGATTGTGGAAGAAGTAGACTGCTAGATACATCGCAGATAGAGCAGAGAAGGGGATAGAGAAGGATAGAGATGCCAGGACAAAGTGGAGCCAGGAATTTCGGCCGAGAAGCGGCGCCCGAAGTCGAAATACAGTGCTGTCCAAAAGTATTCATTTTAAAATAAACTGCTCCAAAATTGGTCCACTGCATTTTACAAAAATACAAAAATTATTTAAAAGTTACTGTTGGTTGAAATTGCGAAGAGAAATATAAAAGCCGTAGTCTTGAATTTTGTTATTTTTTTGTTATTCGCTTTGAACAGGAATGAACCGTTAAATTTGCGAAAAATTATTAAAAAATTTCTGTTGGTCGAAATTATGAAGAAAAGAGTGACGGTGACGATATTGAACTTTGTTATTCGCTTTGAACAGGAATGAATTATTTAAAATAGCGAAAAATTATTTAAAAATTTCTATAGGTCGAAATTGTGAAGGAAGCATTGCTGTTAAATAATTTTTGAATATTTTGTGCGCATACTTTTGTCTAGCACTGTAGCTCCGGTCAGATTGGACGTCGGCCAGGACCCGCGGCTGAAACCGAACAACCATCCCCCTAATTTTCAAACCGCCCTCTAGACTTGACCTTGTCACATCGCGTTCCTCAGACCCTCTATCCCGGTTCTATCCGTGTCCCGATCTTCTTTACGACACGGGTAAATAAAGCGGTGTAATCAGCAGCTTTGGGGGAGCTCAGAAACAGAGCAAGATGGGATCAAGAGAAATCAGTTCTTCGCACCGTTTGATACTCCAGAAACCTGTCTTTCGTTGTTGAAACTTCCGGGATTGCTTCAAGAAAGAGAATTAACCCTTCTGTAACACGAGGCTGTTAGAAGTTGAGTCTGGAACTTTGGTTTCTGGTTAATGAAAGGTATAGTTATTTTAGTTTCGGATGATGCTCTTCTTATTCTTAATTAAACTTAGAATATACAATGAAATTTTCGATCAATTTTAGAATGATACAAAAAATACAAATTCATTATTCGGTTTTGTAGTTTTTAAAAAACTGTGAATAATGTGTTTGATATTCTCGGAATATTTTAATCATTTTGTAGTTCGAAATGATACCTATGCATTTCAGAATCATGGAGAAAGTAACTACAAAAAATTGCTTTTTCATAACTCTTTTATCCATTCATTATTAAACATTAAAATATACGTGTTGTAAATTTAGGTCAATTTCACATAGTCTGAAAATTTCATCGAAATCAGGCGATGCAGAAATGAACGACAGGCATTGAAAAATTGATAAGAATCTGTAGATTTATTGCTCATGGTAACGATAACCGATGTCGATCAAGTTTACAGAATGCATACAACTGACATAAATCTACAAAACCATGGTTTTTTAAATTTCCACCACAGGCCCAGATCAAAAAATTGTGAGAAGCGATAAATCTATCGCGTGAAATTTCACAAAATTGTTAAAAACAATGTCTCATATTTCTTTTACACGTTATTACAATTTACACGACGTACAAACCTCGAAAACCTCGGTTGGTTAAATTTGAAAAAAAAATATTCATGGAGTATCGAAATATTACCATAATTGAAGTCTCTGTAGCTAACAATTTAAATTGGTTTAGCCAATTTTATATGGGTTTTAATTGTCCGATGCAGAAATTAATTCACGATCTCGCGGTTCAAATGAAGATAGTCAAATCAATATTGCTTGCAGTTATTATTCTTCTGCTAAATTGTTTGAACACAAAATGTATCAATTGCCGTATGCAAAAATTAATTTTTTGAATTAAAATTCGAATATAAAATTAAGATATTTATTCAATAACTTTTATTACTATTGGCCATTTTTAAGGCAACGTATAGTATTGAATAAGAACTATGATTAAATATCTTAATATTATCTTTAAATTTAATATTTCAACGCAATACGCAATTTTAACCCAGTGTTTATACATTTGCACCAGCTCTCCAATTGTTAAAATGATTTTACGTTATTCGAACGTTAACATCGACGACAAGAAGCAGATCTAGTTCGCAGCTCAATCATATAAAAGCGCATGCAACAATGACTGCAGAAGAACAGAGATGCAGGAAGGATGATGGTGCACGCAATGACGCAAATCGCGATAACTGTTTCAAAGCATCGAGACAGAGCACCAGAATTTCGAAGGACGATTGAGGATCGCAGGATTTCTCGGAACGTGGATACACAGCGACAAGTAATTGCTGTACAATTGAGACGCGAGAACTTCTCAGCCCGAACGCTTTCGTTTCGAGAGGGTAGAATTTTAATCTCCCGTTTCTGTGCGTTGTCGTCTGAATTCTGGAGTGCTCAGCTGTCTCGCTCGAGGACGATCGTCTAATTAAAGTATTGGGAAACTCTTGATTTCGAGGAACTGTCTATTCCATTCAACAATTGTGTCGAATTAACGAGCTGTGTTTAGCTTATTGTTCTCGTCGGATTTTGGGAAAACCAAACAGTCCTGCTAGACAATTTGAGAGATGCTAGTAATATGCAACATTTTTTTCTTCCGCAGAAACGATTTGTTTGATAATATATTAAATCTATTTTACTTGTCTGATAATAGATTCTACTTCTCTGATCGTATATTGAATGTATTCTACTTGCCTGATTATATATTAATCTATTCTACTTGTCTGACCATATACCAACATTTTCTACTTGCCCGACTATAGAACGTCATTATTCTACTTGTCTCGGCATATATCATCCCTTTTCTACTCGTCTGACCATATACACATTTTAATTCGTCACTTATGTAAATTATAAAACCAGTTTTAAAGTGTGAATTTCATTCTTGTAGTCCTTGTCAATTTCATCATCAGAAAAAACTTTTCAAGCCTTCCGAAAACAATTGAAGTCGATAGAATGGTTAAAAGAGCCACTGAATGTCACAGTTTCGTTTAAATGCAACGAAAACATTGAACCACCGTTTACAATGAAAATAATCGACAAAAGAGTCACAAAAACTGAAAGGATTAAACAGAAACGTGTAATAAAAATTTTATTCGAAAGTACAAAGTGGACTTTCAATTGTTGAAATGGCAAAATCACCGCACACAGAGTAAACCGATTCTAAATTTCGAGCACATACGGCTCGCATCGCGGGACTCCGTGGTTCGTGCCAGCATTCCATTTCGTAACAGGCGTATCGTTTCATTATGCTAACGAAACATCGATTATGATAATGCACGGGACCGATTGAATTGCGTAGAATTACAGTTACGCTCGGCATGAAATGCGACCGCGTTCTCTCGCGCCGTTATCCCGTTTGCTCCGAAGACCTTTGTAACGAGATAACACGACGGTAATTGGTGTCTGCTTCTAACGGGGCCGGGTGCGTGGATTAATTAACCGAAGGAAGCGCGATCGAGATAGCACTCGATGTAATATTATTTTAAGTTCGTAACGTCATAAATAAATTGAGTTCTCCAGACTCCTGTATACGTCTTTTTCAATTTCTAAAGGTACTGAAATTTTACTTTTAATTAATTAGTATGTCATTAATTTGTTTACTTTCTGGTAATTTTGTTCTTGCTGAAATTTATCTTCTTTTTGATGTAAAAGGTGTTTTAATGATGGAAATCTTGTTAGAATTAATGAAAAAGGCATTTGCCTAGTAATTTTTGCATAATTGTTGTTTCACTTGATTCGAAATTAAGAAGTATTTGAGTCTCGAACTTCCCCTAATAATAAAAATCTGGAAAGTTAGAGAAAGTCGTCTGTTTGCTCTGTGATTAATTTAAAGTCAATTTTTCAAATAAACGAAGCCAGTCAATTCCAACTTTAAAGGTTCTCTTCAATAATAAAAATCTTGATGGAAACTTAAAGAAAGCTTTCGGTTTGGTCTGCAATTAATCTGGGTCAACTTGATTGTAGTTTCGTCGAGTTATGTTTGAGTTCCCAGTCCATTATCAAGAACGAACACCTTATCTCCCCACGAAAGCTCACTTGTTTCTCTTTTCTTCATTCTCGAGTTAATTGAAGTTTAACGAATGAACTTCGAGCTCCTGAGCACTCTTCAGCGTCGTAAATCTTACTTCACCGGTTAATAGGACCTCGCGATCACCTCTTTTTCCATGGTTTTAAAGGCGTTTGAAGCTCACGCTCTTCAGACTGCACCGAGCAACGTTAAAATACCTCGTTAGCAACTATTTCCTGCACTGTCACCGATCTGCCGCTCGATCTTCGTGATTAATGCAACGTTCGCGTTCAGGGTCGCTTAATATCTCGCCGTATATCGCCGCTCGCGCTACGAATCATTAACAAAATCGATCCCGCTGTGCTAATTGACACCGCAGCTTTCTATTTGAGCCATTTACGTTATAGCACACTTCATCCCCTAAAGGTGGAATCTCCTTTGCGCGTCTGAGCGCAGCGTTTTGTAATTCCAACGCCTTTTATACACCATTCGTCATACTTAAAAATTTTCTGAAAAGATAAGGTCTTATAAAGTTATCTGTGTTTTAAAAAATTCTGTAGATTAAACCGTTAAATAACGTTACGAGAATTTATCAAAATTGTTCAAAAGTATCTTCATACTTCACTTTGTTATCCACAAAAATTATAAATATAAATTTTTTAAGGAATTGAATTCATGAATTGAATTTGAAAATATTGAAATGTATTGTCTGTCTGTCTAAAGGAATATTCTACAAGTTTTACAATATGTAAACTGTAAAACAAGGTATTATATTTTTCAATTAATTAACCCACTAAATAAAATCGACCGTAAACCATGAAACGAAAACTTTCGCAATATTGTCCCAAAAACCGACTCCTCGTTAAAACAAGAACTCCCCTAACTTCTCAAAAAAGCTTCCAAAAATCCCGCTCGTCTATACCATTAACTATACACGACCGCCAAAAGTTATCCCCTAAAACACCAACAAGACTTCCGGGGACGTATCGCAAACCGCATAATGAATTTTTACGATCTTTCCGCGGCGAATGAATAAACAAACACCGAAGGGAACAGTTCGCGGTACCACGAACGACGCATCAGCGTCACTCTTAATCAAAATCCTCCTCCTCAAACCTAGAATATTAACTGGAACAAAATTTCTGTCCGGCGATTACACGTCGACGCGTTAGCCTGCAATGCGAAATCCGTTCCATTTTAAGAGGCTCGCGTAAGCGCGTTTTTTACTATACACATTTACGTGTATGCACATAAGTATATATGTGTATCGGGGAAGCGCGGATGCGTGCAAATGTACGCAGGCGATAAAAGAGGACTGTGTGCGTGAGAGCACACCTATACACAGAGAACACGSTTTTCTGTGTAGACTCGGGTACGGGACGCGTTACTTACAACCCTCCACCTTTGTTTGCCGAATCGTTACACGCTCACCCYCTTTCTGTAATTTATTTAACCATGAAAGATATTTTTCTTAGTCGAAGCCTGCAAATTCTTTTCATTATTGATTTTTTCTTTGGATAAATGCGAAGAGTGTGAACTCCCATTTTATGAGTGGAMGATWTTCTTCATGACGGTAATTAAAAATTAATTCAATGTCAGAAGGCTTCGAATTAAACATTTTCTTCTCATTCGTCATAAGAAAAGTTTCAATTCCGTTTTGTCGAAGGAAGTATGAACGTAAGACGTTTCTTCCATTTCTTCACATGTAATGCAAAATTTAAATAAATGCACTGTGGAAGAAAATTGTAAAACGTGGAATTTTTACAAGAAATATCGAGTAGATAAATTTCTAAAGGAGATTCTAGCATAGAAAAATTTCCAGAAGAAATTCTAATCTTGTATGGAGAAATGAATTTCTACAAAAACCTCTAATCTATTATGAATAGATGAATTTCCACAAAAATTTTAATCTTGTATCGATAGATGAATTTTCACAAAAAAATCTGATCTTGTATGGAGAAATGAATTTCTACAAAAACCTCTAATCTATTATAAATATATGAATTTCAATAAAGAATTCTAGTATGCGTAGATGAATTTCCATAAAAAATTCTAGTACAGATATAGTATAAAGCGGATGAATTTCCACTTGATATCGAGTTAATATAAAAGCGAGCGATAAAAGGAAGACTGTGTGCAAGAGAGCACACCTGTGCATAGAGAACACGCTTTTCTATATGGACTCATGTACGCGACGCGATACTTGCCACCCTCCACCCTTGTTTGCCGAATCGTTACACGCTTCACCCCCTTTTAACGCGTTCCTACGGCTGCATGCAGAGAAGCTTTCCTTCTATCCGTGAACTGAAGCTTGCGGAACCGACGGGGAATGGTTTCCCACCGAAAAAAATACGATACATCGCTCACTTGTACAAAATACATCGTGTAGACGGTGCTGTTGTCGTGGGGGACCTGCGAGGACTAGCTTGCTTTACCCTGATGGTTTGCTGTCGTTCTGCTGTACAGAGTTGGGCAATTTTGTGGTCGAAATGTTGTTTGAGTTTATTTTCCTTTTTGCATAAAAATCTGCAAGTCTAGCAATGACTTTTGTGTTGTCTCCTGTTTGAGAAATATAGGAATTGAGCTTGAGGATTTGTGAAGACGATAATGCTTTTATTGGAGGGAAGTATGATCTTCTTTTTATTAGAAAAGTAATTAATGTAGCTTGAAAGTTGAGAGGATTTCTATGTGGAGGAATTAGAATATTTTCGAAAGAACTTTGTAGTTGAGAGTATGATTTCTTGAATGAAAAATTAGGAAAAAATTAGCTCACAAAAATATAGATGGATTTACAGAAAGAATTCCATTGAATACAGCTACTAAATTTTTACGCGAAATTTTGATACATGTGGATAAATATTTTTTCAAGTAATTCTAGTCTAGATAAGTTTTGATAAGAAATCCAACAAAAGTCACATTTCCCAAAGAGATTCGCATTCTCATTTGAATCCTCTGAATAAAAGCGTTACGTTCTACTTTAAGGGATAAAAAGAACGTATCTGTTGGTTGTTGGAAACTTATAATTGGCTGCAGAATTTGCCCAACTCCCGGTATAGCTGCATTGTTCGAACGTGAGCTGACACACACGTGAACTCTCTACGAGGAACGAAGTAGAGGAACAGTTGCACGCACGCATGCGATGCGTATGTTTGCCGATAGTATTGTATGTCGACGCGGCGCGGCGCGACGGTTCTTATGATGCACTATGTTGTCACCCGCAGGACGAAAGATTGCGATGGGCCAAGATGTTCGCGAACAAGGAGAAGCAGAAGCGGTCGGTGCACGAGGAAAGTCGGGCTTACACCATGATCAGGGTAGGTATACTACAACGGTTTTTGACACGTTAACTATACAGGGAGGGACCTATTTATCTACAATTATCTAAAGATTTCTTTCCACGATAGCACATTTACAAAACTGTTTGCCTACAATCTTGAAAAAATCTACATTCTACGAAGTAACAACATATTTACAACCATTTCAAATATAATTAGACAGTGACACTTTGTCCAAATTTAAACTCGTATTCATTTTTCGACATCGCATGTTTCTTCGCATGCTTCTCTTCATACTGATGTAATTTTATTGCCTGAAATTCAACAATGACTCAGCACTGTAATGCAAGGGTTGCAATCTATGAATGTCGAGAAATCAAACAAAATTCGATTTCCTTCAATATTCGATCCAATAGAGTTTATTGGATTTATCAAAAATAAAAGAGACCTTTTTATGAAACGTTTTATGTGAGGGTTGTAAGCTATGGTTGTCGAAAAATCAGGTAAAACTCCACTTCCTTCGATATTTGATCCAATAAACCAAAAATGTAAGAAACCTCTTAGGGAATTTTCAGATTCATCCTTTCTACTTTAGAATCTTTTGCAAATTTTATGAACACTGTGAACTCCTCAAATAAATCCCCCGCTCATAATAAAATAATTGCTGTAGTAGAGAACGTTTTATTTAAATTATTTCCGTAATTTTAATTCAATGAAATATGAATGTTTTCATCATTTATGACGAAAATGAGTAGGTCAAGTAGAATCCTGTAGAAATATTCTATTATTTTGAATTTCGAACCATGAAAAACTTTTTCAGAATTGACTTGCCCAATTTTTATTTAGCGTAAAGATGCCAGAGACTGATCAACGGTGAAGGGATCCGTAAAAATCGATGGATAAAGGGGTGGGTATGCAGCCGAGGCAGAGGGAATTTTAAAACGGGATTAGCCAGAGGGGTCCCGACCTTTTCGAAAATTCGGTGCCGGTATTTTCCGCGCGTTCTCGCCCATATTTTTCGAAACCGCGCGACCCGGCGTGGCCGTAATATATCACGCTATCGGCACTGTCGAGCGAACGCGTGTGCGCTGCGTTGTGTACGTGCCACGATTTTCACAAAATTACTCGATAACACCGTTCCGGCGCAGCCGTTCTCGCGAAGACACCGACACCGGTCTCGTAAATCCACGTTGCTAATAAACTAGAAATTTCGCGCTCGAGAATTTTCCTCGCCGCGCCACGTCGGCCTCACAAGCTTTCGCTTTGTTCTCGAGACTGATAGTATTACATCTGGTGCTTTACGATCGCTGCTAGACGCTGCGGGTTTTGTGCATTTATGATGACAATGGGCGGCTGTTGTTCGATACAGGTTAAAGGAATTTAAAAATTCTGATACATTTGTTCGAACTCGAGCATTGTACACTTTTCCATTCTCTTCTCGTCCGATCGTAGATTACGATGTCGACTATGAAAATCATTTTTACATCGTTTGCAGCATTGTGTTATTTGCAACTGTGTTACTCTACTTGCCTGATGATGGATATACTTTATTATGTTTTCTTGATTGCGAATATAATTGTTTTATCGTTTAATCATGAAGTTCTTTTATTCTACTTGTCTGAGTATAAATAAAACTTATGCTGTTTGCTTGTGTAATTGTTATTTCACTTGTTCGTACATACATATTCTGTATATCATTCTACTAGTCTGACCATATATAATTTAGTTTTCACTTGTTTCATTATAGATTGACTTTGGTCTGTTTGTTTGATAATATATTAAATCTATTTTACTTGTCTGATAATAAATTCTACTTCTCTGATCGTATATTGAATGTATTCTACTTGCCTGATTATATATTAATCTATTCTACTTGTCTGACCATATACCAACATTTTCTACTTGCCTGGGCTAATAAATTGATTATATCGTATTTGTACGATCATATATTATTTTTTATATGTCTGGTTAAACATAATTCTTTTCTATTCGTCTCAACAGAAAAATAAATCGTCTTCAGTCAACCTTTCTGCTCAGAAATCGTTTCTTTTCTACTTATATGGTCATGTATCGATTATACTTTAGTTGCCTGACTACATGCCATCTTTTTCTACTTGTCGGACCATAAATCGTATTTATTCTACAAGTTTGCTCACATATCGATTCTATTCTACTTGTCTGGCTACATGTATCATCCTTTTCCACTCGCCCGACTATAGAACGTCATTATTCTACTTGTCTCGCCATATATCATCCCTTTTCTACTCGTCTGACCATATACACATCCTAATTCGTCACTTATGCTTTATCGCCGTTCAGTAACTTGTTATTTTCTTTTTAATTCGATCGATAATCCTCCCACCTTATTCCAATACAGTATTCATAGTACTACTTCCAATGAACTGTAGCATTTTATTCTGTACCGAACAGTAAGACGAAAAATGCTGTAACGAGACTGCAGATTTTTGTACAACATAAATATTACATCTGCTTATAATGTTCAATTTTATTCATCTTTCTAAATATTTGCAATTAAAAACAAACACCAAATTAACACATTAGATCACCACGAGAGTCGGACACTGCACCGAGACCACCTAACATAAATGAAATTCCATTCGACCACGTTGCGCCGTCGACAAAATCGATCGGCAAGCCAATCCACATGCAGATTTTCCAGATTTCCACAGTATGTAAAATCACGGGAGAAGAATCATGATCTCCGTCCGACAGAAAGCGGGGACTTGACCCAGTTGTCAGCCAGTCGAAATTTCAATCTCGATATTAACCACGATCGCGTCGATCTGATCGAGAAGTAGTATTCGCGGAATGCGGTCCGGCGTGATCGATGGAACGCCGGGAACGTAATTAGGTGGTCTGTAACCGTCGAATAAAGCTCGGACGTCGATCGTCATCTTTTGTTATTTAAACACGGACGTTGCTAACACCGAAAACAAGTTGATCAATTTTTTCTAGAATTTTTTCGTGGCCCTTGAAATTTTTCCAAGCCGCTATAATTTATTTACAGTCTTTAAAAATATTGTAGAGGCCAGTGTTTGAATTCCACAACAAAATTTTGGGGTCCTCCAAGGAGGTATAGAACTCTACAACTAAATTTTGAAATCATCCAAGGAGGTATGGAAGCTCAATCAAAATTCTAGTGCCTCCAGAAAAATTGTAAAACTTCCAATAACTGTGGAGTCTTTAAATTTTTTTTATTAACTCTTTCTCCAAACATTTTCACGCGCCGGCAATCAGAGAGCGCAGCATTCGCATAAAATGCGCATTAACATCTCGCGATCAGTGGAAGGGTTGGACGCAAATTAGAGTCTGAACAGCTCCCGTGTCTTTGATCGGCGAAATAGCTCGATAAGCGAGAGCGCTCGTGTGTCACGCGAAAAGTTCTAAGCAGTTTATCTTGGCCCGGTGAACGATTCCGTTATCGGGTCGCTGCGTGTGCACACGAGCTCCTCCGTAACGTCGCGTCGATGCGGGTTGAACTTGTCCTTGTCGGTACCTCGAAACTTCCGTCGTCGGTTGTACATAATCGCCTTTCGCGCGAAAATAATTACACGGCCAAAGTTCCCCGCGATCGGAGTGGCTTTCGGACCCAGGATCGCTTCGCTCTTCTTCTAGGCCTACTTAATGGTTCTTCAAGGTACCCGAAACTTTTTCCTAAGCTCTGCAATTCTTTACAAGCTTCAGTCTTTTACAGAGTTCACCATATTTCCAGGTTCCACAATCTTCACATAATAAACACACAATGGGCTTGTAAAATTTCTCGAAAACCCTATTATTTCTTCCATAAGATAAAAAAGAATTGTTGAAAGACTCCACAGTTTTGTTTGGCTCGGTTTTTGGAAGTTTTACCATTTTTCTGGAGGCACTAGAATTTTGATTGAGCTTCCATACCTCCTTGGAGCACCCCAAAATTTTGTTGTGGAGTTCAAACACTGTGTTAAGGGCCTCTACAATATTTTTTAGAGGTTCTATAATTTTTCTAGATACTCTTAAACAACAAAAATGAAACTATAGTGTCTGCAACTCTCCCAACATCTTAAATCTGCAAAGAATAAATTTCTACTGAACAATACCTACATAAAAATTCATCGTACCTCGTAAATCACGGTATCATACAACACCAAATATTCTACAATACTAATGGCAACCCAACGCCCATTTAAGGTACCCACGACAGCCCAGCAAACAACGAAGACAAATGTTCATCCGGTCCGCAGCATCCCCGTAAACAGGGAAATCATAATCATTAATAAAATTCGTTAGCGATCCAGAAGAACTGGTTATTACCGGGGCGGTCCAATAAATTAACCCCACCCCAGGCTCGGCACAGGAGCAAGGAAATAACAACGCCGCGGAGAAAACTTTTAGATCCCGATCAACCGGTAGACGGTGGAGTGGAAGGCAATTTTTCAAGTAGTTAGATTGAAATTTATCGCGTCGACGCGACGTAACGGGACGCTTTTCCCGTTGCTGATTTATATTCCGTCGGGTTTGAGGGGTTGCTAGGGGGCGAATTAAGACGACGGATGCGACGGCAGATCTCTCCTGCCGGTGAAACCAGCGTCGACGGTACGTCCCTTGTTTTGTTCCTCGTCTGTTTGTGTCACGTTTCAGGGATTCCATTGAATTCGAGGCAGCCTCGTTGCCGACGGTTCCTAGAAAAATTCATTTTATCCGAGTTTGATCGACACGCCAACTTTTCGTATTCAAATTAGAATCTCGAAACTCGTTCGACCCTTTCGTAAGTTCAGTAATATTTTTTAAAGTAACTATTTTTTGTGATTTATCAGATGTATAAATTAATTCCTGGCGCTGATTATTCATCCTTGTAATAACGGTACACTTATTCAGATCTTCGATAGTCATTATTAAATGCTGCAATGGGGGTACTTATTTTTTAAAGTAACTATTTTTTTGTGATTTATCAGATGTATAAATTAATTCCTGGTGCTGATTATTCATCCTTGTAATAACGGTACACTTATTCAGATCTTCGATAGTCATTATTAAATGCTGCAATGGGGGTACTTGAAGTTGAATAACGTTGAAATGTTCAATGTTGCATAGTATATTTAAAAAATGTGATACACCCTAGCATAAAAATAAGAAAAAATTGGGAATGTTGTTGATAACAATACCTTATTATTATTCACTTAATTTATCAGAGTAGTTGCTCTTGAAACAAGTTTTCCACAACAAGACTTTGCAGCTAAGAAGTAAAAAAAATTCTCACAGATGTTGCTCGATATGTTAAATGTGTTAGAATTTATTTAGAAATGTTAGATGCGATAAACAATGAATTCAATTTACAACAGTATTTTTCTACCATTCGTTAGACAACCCATAAAAATTGTTTAACGTCGAATAATAATAAATACATGTTCTCAGACCCGTCAAGTATTATGTAAATCCGTGTCAAAGAGTTCGCTGTAATCGTGGATCTACGTCGATTTGTCGGGTCTGTGGCATTACGAGGGCACGAATCCCGATTCCCTCTCGGGCGGAGACGTCCTACGGTGCAGGACGTCCTCCCAGCAGGACGTCCGAATCCTCAGGGTATCGCTAGTCAAGGGGAAAACGATAAACGACGCGTCGTTCCGTGGAAAAGTTTCAGCAGTTTCAGCGCGCGGGCGAAACGATCGCCGCATTTATTCGGCTGTCTCCTCGGCGCCTGTGCCTCGCTTGGAAATTCGCAGTCCGGGGTATAATAATTCATGGACCCGTGGCGTCGCATGAAACAGTATGGAACGGAATATTTATAGCGTGGGCCGACCTCGCTGCGTCCGTCGATGCTAGAGCCATGTGGGTCAATGTTTCTCCATCTTGTCGATGCCAGCGCGAAGGACGAGACGAGGATGCACCGGCCATCGGACGATCGCCATCTTTATCCTGCGCCACTTAATCGTGGCCTTGCTGCTCTCTGAATTTCTCTGAATCGGTTCAAAAAATTATTACCATTCCAAACTGTCGTACTTGTACGCGGCTCAGCATATTTTATAATTAATACTTCTTAGAACAATTCACTGATTTATATATTAACTTTTAGAATATATTTTCGGTAATACTTCTCGTAGACCCATTAGTCTAGAAACTCACTAATTAAAGGACGACTTGGAAAACATGTAGTACTACTTCATGTAAAAATTGTATTGTACAATGATTGATTTATTGCGTTTAATGTATTAGACAATCCTTTTTCATGTTTCTATTCGACTTTTTTACGCTTTTCTATTGAATATGGCCGGGTAATTTTTTCTATTTCGCAGGAGTATTCTTCAAACAATAGTGAATATGTAAAAGTTCTAAAGAGGACCTGACAGTGAGGAAATAGTAAATTTTAGGATACAGCACTATCATGAGACTTTTAATTCTAAATAATTCTAACAGTATGACTAATTTCAGATTGAAAAAAATATATAGCATACTTCAAACAATAGTATACACGTATACAAAATCTTAATGCCGGACAGCCTCCCGTTATCTTTAAAAAAAAATCCCAAAGAGGACCTGACATTGAGGGAATATGACATTTTAGAATACAGCCCCATCATGAGACTTTGAATGCTAAGTAATTCTAACAGTGTGCCTAATTTCGGGTAGAATAAAATATATAATATTCTTCAAACAATAGTATACACGTATACAAAAGCACAATGCCGGACAGCCTCCCGTTATCTTTAAAAAAAAATCCCAAAGAGGACCTGACATTGAGGGAATATGACATTTTAGAATACAGCCCCATCATGAGACTTTGAATGCTAAGTAATTCTAACAGTGTGCCTAATTTCGGGTAGAATAAAATATATAATATTCTTCAAACAATAGTATACACGTATACAAAAGCACAATGCCGGACAGCCCCCCGTTATCTTTAAAAAAAATCCCAAAGAGGACATGACAGTGAGGGAATAGCAATTTTAAGAATTCACACTAATGTTCGTCTCGATAATTCCAGGGCGTAGTGTGCCCAAATCAAGCAAAGTAATTGCCCGCAAAGATCGCAGCGTTCCACCCCGGCATCGTCGTGTCAGTATCATAAGCTGTCAGACGGTAGGGTTCATCGAATAGTTGGTGCGCGTTCGCATACTCTCCCGGCCCTAATAACTCAGCCCCGTTGTTACGTTATTTGGCATTATGCCTTGGCTCGCGTTCTGCTGTTAACCAAACCAAACGCGAGCCTGCGAGAGGAACGAGAGCCGAGGTTCATGTGCCGGCCGGAAACGATCTTAGCAAATCACTTGTAGCATTACAGCTCCCCGCGAACGGGAATTAATTCGAAGCTAAGTGTTGTACGATGCGACAGTTATGATGCATCGTTCGTGAACTACGCGAGGCAACTACGCCAACTTTCTTCCGAGAATTTCCTCCCACGCATGGCTCGTTGATAACGTCGAATCGGCGGATGCTGGTCCACGATATTAACGACCTCGCTGCTAGTGATACTTCGATTTTTCGTGAGGGCGTGGGAAAAATGGAGAAAGCAAATTCAATGTTGTGCACTTTTCAATTTTATATTAATATAAATGTCCAAGTAAGTGTATTAACTGTCAAAGTGTCTGAGGCTTTTAATTTTTTGGTGGAAAATATAAATTTTGTATCCGATGTTGATTGTTGAAATTACAAAGATGATTCCATTAGAAATCAGTAAATAAATTTCAGTCTACGCTAGAACTTGTTTACGGACCAAAATATACGATATTCTTAAAAATGAACAGAAGTTCATTACTTTTATTGTATAATTATCCAACCATAATCATTACTTAAAAATATTCTCTGACGAATCTGTTAAGAGAAGACTCATCTAAATTCAATCAACGAGGAAAAGAATCATTTAGAACGAAAATTGATAATATTCTATTAAGGATCACAGCACCACAATTCTCCTTTTAAAAAATGAACAAATTCAAAAATATTCAACAATTACTTAAAAATATTCTCTGACAAATCTGTTAAAAGAAGACTCATCTAAATTCAGTCAACAAGGAAAAGAATTTTTTTAAGAGCAAATATGAACAATATTCTATTCAGAATTACAGCCCACCGTTTTCCTCAAAAAGGAACAAATTCAAAAATTACTTAAAAATATTCTCTGGCGAATCTGTTAAAAGAAGGCTCATCTGTATTCGATAAAAGATGAAAAGAATTCTTTTAAGGAGCAAAAATGATAGTCTTGTACCTAGAAGTAATCAGGAAGCTTTGTAGAGTGAATGGCGGGATTAGGCCAATTCCCTGGCGTTAGAGCGTAAATCGTGAAGGGAAGTATCAGGTAGGGGTCTTTAATTTTCGCGTCCGAGGCGCCGCTTCGACGAGTCGTTACCGATTCCTGGCTCGTCGACGTCCTCGACGATGGCCCGTTATTTCTGGAGCGTCCTCGCGTCGCGGACCAATGAATCGAGCCGGGTATTTGGAACACTTCGCTGCATCTCTCGGGGCGATCCTCCACCGAAAAGGATCGTTCTCCTGCATCCGAAGGCGCATCATAAGGATCTCCGACTATTATAAAAAGCGATATCTTACTTCCAGCTCTTTCGTCTCCAGCCTTCTACTCGGTGACGAGTCGAGTGGAAAAGCGACTTGTTAACGATCAGGCTCGGTTAATGCTGGACAATTTAAATGTTGCAGGAACATCAATATTTTATTGGACTGTCCTCTTTATAATAGTTGCTAATATTGATTGTATTCTTTCCATTTATTTCTTCATGAATGAACTGCGAATTTTAGGAATTTATTTTTGACGAAGTTTGTTGAATTTTGTTAACGATCGACTAATTTATTTCTCAATTGATCATATGTAATTATGTTTCACTCGAAACAAGCTTATAAACGGAAGAATTTAATAAAATTCTCGCAAGATTTGAAGCAAGGGGTGAAAGCAATCCTTGAAAAAATTTCATCCCTTAACAAATTTTAATCTACACAGTTTAGTAGACAAAATAATACCATGCACCTTTTGTTTAATTTAATTCATGACAATATATTGACATTTTCTCAAGGATTGATTTCACCAATTTAATGCAAGAACTGTCACGAAGAAAAATAACTTTACTTGTGTGCACAGATTCATAATTTTTTGAATTTACTATAACCACCCTTGTTAGAACACCGTCCGCGATTTTCCTATGAAGGATCGAGGGATAGAGAGCACCGGAAACGACGCGCCACGGTTGACCTGAGAAATTGGGGGGCTCGTGGAAGATCTTCCGCTCGATTTCACAATATGAATCAGTAAATGAAGAGCAGACTACGTAGAAACGACGTTGGAGATGCAAAGAACGGGGGAACAATTTGGTTGGCGAAAGATAGAAGGGGTTGGAAACGTAGAAACGGGGGTGTGTGGGTCATAGTGTGGAACCGAGTTGTGTAGGGAGGGTCGATGGTGTAAGATGTCCGGCGAGTTATCTATTTGCTTGCAAACTGCCGTAATAAAGTGGCAATAACGCGTTTCGCTCGACCCGACGCCAGTCATTCACTGTTTTCAGTTCGGTTGGCAGCAAATCGTCGTTTCGTGTCACTGTCGAGGGAAAGGGCAAACGGAATCGCGAGTCTCTGCTGTGTGCGATTCCAGATTTATTGATGAACTCGTTCACGCCAATTTATGTAAGCCATTTGCGAGGTAATGGAAAAGAAAACACAGATTCAATTTTGTTGTGTCTTTTGAATTAATGTTCATATAATACGATCTATGTGGAATTAAAAATTACATAAAATTCTTTAACATTCAATATTATATTGCATTATACAAAATCGAAGTTTAGAAACTATTCTTTAGCATTAAAGTTTATGTTATGTTTCTATAAAATGCTTCAGATTTAAAGCTTAAATAAAATTGTTTGCCATTAAAATTTTCATAGAATCGTTTTGAAGCAACTCCATGCAAAACTCTTCTAATGTTTTGTACAAAATCATTTAGAGTTAAGGTTTACATCAAATTCTTTGGAATGAAAGTTTGTATAATAACGTTTCAGATTAAACCTATACAAAATTCATCGGAATTAGTACGCAATTACAATTGTTCAGAATTAAAGATTATATAAGATTCTTTAAACAAAGTTTCTATAAAATATACATCATATTTAGAGATCAGAGTTAACGTCTGTGTAAAATCATTTCGAATTAAGGTTCACATAAAATTCATTGGAATGAAAGTTTGTATAGAATTATTTGTGAGGCACGTAAGTGAATTTTATCATGAGCCAGTCTCGTTATTTCAATTGTATCTATAACGGACAAGAAATGTGCGATGAGGAATGAATTTTTTAGCACGAACGGCCACGAATGAAGCTGTCACAGATCTCGTTGACATTATATTTAATATTTACGTTGTTTGCGTGTCGAAAAGCGTTTCCGGTCATCGCACCGTGCGTTTTCCTTTAACGGAAATTTTTCCTGTCGGAAAGCCGATACGATGGGGAATATTAACAGCGTCGTTATCGGTTTTCAGATAATTAATTGGATGGAAGTTCGAAATAGATCAGTGGCACGGATTCAAATCGCAGCGAGGAATTCGCTGGGAGACAAGTGCGGATGCACCACGATGCACCAGCGGCTGTTCCACAACTCGAATTATATTCTGTGTTAAACATACAATACTTGAATTAAAAATATGGCTTTATATATAGACGCCTTATTGAACGGGGGGATTAATATGTGATCGTACGTGCCTGAGTGTTTCGGGGACATTTAAAATAGGAAAAGGGACAGAAGGAGAATTTATAAAAGTGCTATTTTGTATTTTTAGCCACAGAAACGTTAAATATAAGAACAAAAGAATTTAATGCTGTATTGTTTACTAAAGATCAGGATAAATAACGTTACAAGA
This sequence comes from Lasioglossum zephyrum, assembly GCA_028455615.1. NCBI lineage: Eukaryota > Metazoa > Arthropoda > Insecta > Hymenoptera > Halictidae > Lasioglossum > Lasioglossum zephyrum. The sequence goes on along the minus strand of CM052324.1, from coordinate 2,927,336 downwards.
ATTTTTTTAAATCGTTGAAAAATATTTTCATATTTCCCACAAAACTTATAAATATAAATTTTTGAAGGAATTGAAATCATGATTTTTTGATTACAACATAATTTTTTTTAGTAGATACTTATGTTTTTACTATAATATCCTCAAAATTCATTTTCTTCGATTTGCTAGTTCAGCTGTTGTACTTCAATGGAAAAAATGTTGACGCTTTATTTTACACGCCTGTGATTCAAGACCTTTTAGGTTTATATATCATTACAGATTACAACACTATCGAAATTTCAACAAAATCCGAAACAACAGTTCGAAAAATATTCCGAAGCAGTAGCAAGTTTTTCCAAAATATAATGAAAACGAACAAGGATTAGAACGAGTGTGATATTAAACATCGCGATAAAAATTCGCGCTCAGTATAACCGCACCCTAATGTGCATCATTCGGCGGACGCGAACGGCGCCGCGAGGCGGATCAATTACGCAAATTAAATTCCGCCCGAACCGACGACGACGGCGCACGCAAGGAAATATTGTCTGCAAGCCTGCCACGTGCGGTTCGGGGCCTATGCTGCTTTGTGTTTCACCATCCATCCTCGCTTTTCCCTTTCCGGGACGTTAAACTGCCCCGGTGACCCCTTTTTCCGAATTTTTGTGGACGGAAGTACAATCTTTGCCTTGGAACCTTTTCCGACTGCTTTTTGGTAATCCAGTACGTGTGCTCTGAGATATTTATTTTTGACTCCACTACTTCTGCGAACTTGTCAATATTAGTCTATTAAAAATGTACAATTTTTATGTCCTTATTTCTCTTCAAAATTATTGCGGAGCCTTTTATTAATTCTGATCCTTAATAAGCCACAGGTATTCCTCGATTTTTTATTCTCTTTTAAAGGTCCTTTTTATGAAAGCAATAATAATTGTAATAAGTAATAGAACAGTATTTACAAAAAGTTTAAATGCAAATGCAATATAATTAGCACACGATCTCATAAGGTACAATTTTATTTCCTTAGATTATTTCCGATCATAATAATCATGGAACAATCGCAGAAACGATCCGGAAGAATTTCGAAACCAATTAAAGCAAGGAATACGAGCAGCATCACACGTCTCACGCAATTTTTTATTCTCTTTTAAAGGTCCTTTTTATGAAAGCAATATTAATTGTAATAAGTAATAGAACAGTATTTTCAAAAAGTTTAAATGCAAATGCAATATAATTAGCACACGATCTCATAAGGTACAATTTTATTTCCTTAGATTATTTCCGATCATAATAATCATGGAACAATCGCAGAAACGATCCGGAAGAATTTCGAAACCAATTAAAGCAAGGAATACGAGCAGCAGCACACGTCTCACGCAATTAACAGCGGTATCCAGTGTATGCGCAGCATAAAACAGCGAACGTCACCCAGTTCCCGTGTCGTTCCTCTCGGAACGAGACACAGCTCGCGCAATATTAGACCAGGGAAACAAACTCGACCCCCTTTGCACCCGTTGAAAATAAATTTTTCGTGGCTGCAATTAAACGGGAAACCGTGGAGGCGAAGTTCCCGAGGTCCCGGGAATAGTTTAACCAGCGCACACAGTCGCGCTTTTATGGGGAACTTAAACGGGGAACTTAAAACGCGGCTAAATATATTTGTGGTTTAACTACGGGCCAGCTCTGCGCTGCTCGTGTTTAGATAATTGGACAGCTTCCCGTCTTCGCTTGGGAAAAGAAGTAATTATTCGATTCTCTTCCTTTTAGTCTCTCCTCCTCTCTCGCAGGAAGGGTAGTTCCTGTAAGCATTTTTAGAACTCTCTTGGAAGAGAGACTTTGCTCGTCGAATTTACGAACACGATCGAAATGCACCGGAAATACCGGTTTAAGGGATTCAATTTTGCGAATGTATACCGTTCTGATTTAAAATTGCGTTTCTAGCTTCGTGGTTCCGCTCGTCGAGGCTCCGTCTGTTAACTTTATTGCATGGATTTCGGTGGGAAGTTCTCGCGATGCGAGGTCTGTATGATAAGGGAAACTTTTCTCGGCTGTAGTTATTGTATTCCGGAAATGTTGCTGGTTTTATGGCGCGTCTTATGGCTGACTTCGAATTGTCCAGTGTGTTCGAGTAACTATTTATTTCGTAATTTCGACAAACGTTGGCTTAGTCATGCGATACAGTCGATACGGTCAAAAGAATTGCAACAGAGCTGCCTGAAACAATCGTACACTAAATTTGTCTGTGCTGTTACGAACAGGAAACTTTGTTCTGTGATTCCACGGTGGGTTTGTTCAAGAGGAACATTTTTTAAGCTCTGTGGAATCTGTCAAAGTCGATCGAGTGGTAAAACCGATCACCAAAGTGTAACACGTCGATTTTAATGAAATTTATACAGGACATAGTTTGGTGAAAAATATTTGAAACGTGGTTTTTTTAATCTACAATGATCCATATCAAGGGGGTGAAAATAATCCTCAAAGTTTGAGGTTAAAATAGGGGTGAATAAAAAAATTTCAGGAGAAATGATTTATTCCAACGATACTTTAAAAGATTCACATTTTTTGCAATATTTCGCATTAATTGTTTATCCGTATTCATGCAACTTTGTGTGTGTAATTTGGACCATAATAGGAGATATGTGTTTCCAAAATTGTTTTGTTTCTGTCATTCAACAATAATCTATATATATATAAAAACGAAGTCCTGACTGACTCACTCACCTATCAACGCCCAGGCTAAACCCTTGGATCTAGAAAGCTGAAATTTTGCACAGAGGTTTCCTTTATGATCTATACAAGAGATAAGAAAGGATATTTCGAAATGCAACCCCTAAGGGAGTGGAAAAGGGGTTGCAACTTTTGTATGAGGAATATTTTATTTGTGGTCAGATTTGCTTGATACTTGGTCTTAATGCTCTTTGATACAATTTGAATGGGGTAAATGGGGGGTTAAAAGAGTTTATGGTGAAACAATATCAATTTTTGAGGGCATTAAACAGATTCCTCGAGCGAAATCGCGGGGAAAAGCTAGTTATTAAATATTTTTGGATGACGTAGGGGAGAGACCATGTTGTGTGTGCACCAAAAATTTAAAAACCTTAAAGCACAGTACGCCAACCTTTTTATCGGCAGCTCTCCATCACGGGGCGCCAGCTGATTCGCGAGACGTCGAATCTGTAGGGCACAGGACCGTGTTCGGAAGGGATAATAAATGAATACGAGCGTTCGGTAATTTGGCACGGTTTTCGAAGTCTTTGACCGGGGGTAGCGTCTTTTGTTCGCGCCAATGGTGAATTGGCAGAGCCGTCGACGTGTCGTTTAAACTGGGCGCCAGCCAGCGTCGCGACGGGGCGCGTCGGCATCGACCGGCTCGTCGCTATGTGCATTAGCGATAGAGAAATTTCGGACTGGCAATAAAGCGCCGTTCGCAGGATAAATAGTTGTTGGCTGGCCAGCTGACTGGTTGGCCTGGTTCTTTCTACGGATCCGTGAATCGCTGCATAGGATTCGCGTATCAAAGACGCCCCAGAGAATTCTCGCATAGTAGATCGAACCGCGATCGATAGAGGGGTTACACTTTTTCGCCCTGATTTTCCTTTTCTTTTTCGACAATGAACATGTTGATGCTACGATTTGCTACAGTCTTGAATTGATGTTCAGTGGTGAATCGTTTTATTGGACAATGCTCGGACTTATTTCAGTAGCCGTTACGGTAGAAAAATTCGTGGAACGGTCGGTTGGTTTGTAGGCTGGACCGTGGCATTTAAATCATGTTCGATAGGAGCCGGTCAACCGATATTCCCGGGGATTTACGGTGTCCTATAAATTCACGAAAGCTCCCGGATGAAGACCGTCTCGTGATTGTATACTGCCGAATATCCAGTGTCGTTGTTTTGGATTTGCGTCCGTGGCGGGATCCCAAGCGATCTCGAGTGGTTTCATGTAGGGGATGAGGGAGAATTCGTCAGGGAGTAGGGAGGGGATTAAAGAATTGGGTGGGGACTAGGGGAGGGTAGTGCGAAAGGGTTGAAGAGTGGGGAAGGGCCTGGAGGAGAAATTGACAAATTGGGATTGGACCAGGAAAGGGTTTTAGCAAGTTGCTGAAGAATGGGGAAGGGCCTATTAAAGGGAAGGTTCCTAGCAAGAGAAGAGGGAGTTAGGGACGTTAAGGTAGGGGTTCAGGAAAAGGAGTATTCTAGGGAGGGATCTTAAGGGAAGATAGAATACTAAGGAAGGGGGGCCTTAAGAAGGTAGGGTTCTAAGGAAGGGGGTCCTTCAAAAGGTAGGATCCTAAAAAAGGAAGACCTTGAGAAGGTAGTAGGATTCTAAGGAAGAGGGATCTTGAGATGGAAGGATCCTAAGGAACGGGATCTTGAGAAGGTAATAGGATCCTAAGGAAGGGGAATCTTGAGAAGGTAGTGGAATCCTAAGGAAGGGGGTTCTTGAGAAGGTAAAATTCCAAAGGAAGAAAGATTTTAGAAAAGGTAGGGTGGGATAAAAGGGGAGAGAGGGCACCTAAGGAACATTGGGTTTTCAGGGAATAAAGAGGAAGGGATCCAGGGATGGGAAGGGACAGCTAGGAAGGGAAGAATCCTAGGGAAGAGTGCGATCTAAGGAAGGGATGAATCCAGAAAAGGAGGAGAAAAATTCAGGAAGGGAGGGGACGGATTCAAGAAAGGGAAGAATGAATTAGAGAGGAAAAGGTCCAGTATATATAATTCAGTCAATTTGTTTAATGTACGCATAAATCACGCCCACCGAGTCCTCCAGCGTACGTTGGAGGACCTCAAGCGGAATTTATCGTAGAGAGGACACGCCTGTCCTGTGGATATTATGTCGACGCACGCGTCACGTCCTCGACCACCGCAATTTTATAGCTGTCCATTTCCCGCGAAAACGAAGCTCGCCAATGCATACACACTGCGAATTTAATCCCCTCGTAGAGCGGAAAGGAGAGCGAGAAAGCCCGAGGAGATTTGAGCTCTTATCGCGAGTCGCGCTTCCGGCGTGTCCCTGTTCCGCTCTGTCCCCTATCACGGCCGCGGATCGTTCATTTAGATACAAGGCTTCGATTAAATTTAATAAATGCTCCGACCGAATTCCTCGCCTATCGATACCGAACCGCCTGCCTCTCCGATGAATATTAATGCCGCCATAACTGCGACTCTTGTCGGCCGCGGTCCCGCGGGCGTTCCCAAAACGCGATTCCCAATGTTTCACCGAAATTGAATTCTCCCATCCTCCCGTTTCGCGGATATTTTTGCCCGGTCGATTAGGTTCGGGATATGGATATGGTGCTTGTTTCTCGGGAAATTTAATTATCGATCTTTCGGGAGACACAGTAAAACGATTCCTTAATTAATAATTCGTTGATGCTTTAATTACTCATAACATATTGAAGTTACACAAGCTGATTGCGAAGAAACTTACGTGAATACATAGTTCTTAAAAATATATTTGATACGTGTCTTTCTTTATCGGCGACCATCCACATTGAAGGTGTGAAAACCACACTTTGTGAGATATCTCGGAAACCAGAGGTCGGAAAACATTGAATTTATTTCTATGTTGTGTGCATTTGAATGGTCCATTGAATCGCACAAGAAAATTTTAAAGAAAGTATTTGTTTAGAAAATATATATTAAAGATTCGAATCGTTTGCAGTTTCTCCAATTTATTGTTAATTCATTTTAATGTAAAACATTTGGCGAGCTCTCATGGGTGTTCCGCCAATTCCCATGACTGCCAGAGACGATCAGCCCTCAGATCGTTCCAAGGGCGATAATTCCTCGGACGAGTAACAAACCTTGAAGTGGTAACTGGGATTCGCAAACGATAGCTGGGTCGTCGCGATAAATCGGCAGAGGAAACTGCTTACGCAGATACATCGCGGTTCGCGAAAGCTTTTAATCCGTCGCATATCAACGCGAGGCTGAGGGGAAGCAAGTGCGTCAAACAAGCCGCTGACTCGGATATCCGCAAACATGCACACCGAGCCCACTATACTCATCCGCAAAATGCACGGAGATAAAGCTGGCTATCAACCGGAAAGGCGATCGAACACGGAAACGCTCTCGGGTCGGGACCAATCGCGTGTTTTCTTTTTTCATTTCATTTTTCGGAAGTGAGAAGGACCAGTGTTTTAACGAGACTCGTTCCGCAACAGCAATTAGGCTTGGAAATATTTGTCTGGACGCAGCAAAGTTGCAAGTAGCGGAGCTTTATCTCCGTAGAGATTGGATTTCAAAGGTTATCGCCGCAACCGTATTGGCGTCGTGTTGCTGGACTCAAGCTACAGTAACGATACCGAATGCGTTTACACTCTGGTTCTATTACCCGCAAACAATTATTAATAAAATTTAAAAGGCTCCGAAATTAAATATTTATTGGGTCCCAGTAAAACTGAAATTTTAGATCGCCTTAGAACACGCCTTCGGGAAGTGAGAATATTATATTTATATAATATATAATATAATAATATATATATAATATATTTATTATATTATATTATATTATATTATATTATATTATTTTATTATATTTTATTATTATTTTCATTTTTAATTGATTAATCTGTAACTGAACGTGAGAGAAATTGACACAGCAATGTTGCTGAAGATACACTCTGGTTAATTGGATCGCAAAAAATCATTAATTAAA
>CM052324.1:2877009-2920597 GCA_028455615.1 Lasioglossum zephyrum | reverse complement strand
ATTTAATTGTTTATTCCAATGTTTAAAGAAGCGACAGGACAAACGAACAATAATGATAATAGAAAGTCGAGAAAGGGTTGCTGGGGAAAAGCAGTATTTCACCGAGTTCTGTTTCCGTTCTCCAGGGCACGGGGCGAAACTTCCGCTCGAAGAGCAGGGGTTGAAGAAAGCAAGCAGGCTCGGCTCGCAGTCATATGGGGTGGGTTCTCGCGAAGTTCATCCGCAAATTCCCGACGGCGAGCATCCCTCTTCACGAGCGGAAAAGTTTCGCCGGAAAGTATGCTGAAGATAGGTCTTCGAAGCGTCCTCCATCACGAATGACCGGATAGTTGCCTTATCACTCTGAGGCTAAATCAATTGCGTTGGTTTTTAGCACCGGAGTTGTTCCGCGTGCTCGATGTCACTTGAATGTAGACGGTTCTCAATGATCTCTTTCGAAATCATTCAATTATCGCCTGTAATCTTCCACAGGCTTTAATTTTTGTAGTTACAAACTTTCACGTCTGAATATAATCATACCTGTGCATACCTTTAATTTTTCAGTACCTAGTTTATTTGTTTAGGTTGTCCTGTTTAGATAATCTTGTGAAATATGTTATTTCTCGTCTTTTAATTTATTTAATAAAGGTATCCAGTAATGGTTTTAATTTTTCAGTACCTAGTTTATTCGTCTAGGTTGGGTTTCTTAGATAATCTTGTGCAATATATTTCATTTTACGATCAAGCATATAGTGACGTTTTCGATTGATCCTATTTCACCTCGATTCTATTATCCACGGTTTTTCGTATCGCGATTGGATTTCGCGATCGATCGGCTTTTTAGCAGCGTTCTTTGCGACAGTTGATCGGCTGGCAACTCGCCAGAAATTGTTCACGGGTGGTAAGAGAAACGTGTTTTTATTCCAGGTTTGTTTTTGCTCGATGAATTCTATCAACGGCTCCATTATCCACGGTGTCGTCTTTAATCAAACGAACTAACGAACCCGTTTATTGATTTCAGAACAAGATGGAGGAGCATAGATCGCGGAGGATTCAGAAGATCGTCGAGGGTCTGCTGCCGAAGACTATGGACCCGAAGGACAGGGCCTCGGAGACCGATTTGCTGTTGCAATTCTGCTTGTCCCTCAGCAAGGTACACCAATTTCCATTTTTAATTGACAGTGCTGCGAACACTGTAATCTTAATTGCACTCGAAGAAGACTAATTATTTTAGCAATGTACAGTTCAATTTCAATGATTTTTCTTTGTGAACTTCTGGATTGGAATTTCTTAGACAAGAAGATTTCAGGCCTAAGAACTTATTAAATGCATGTCCAATCTGAAGATTGAGAAATGAAAGGGTGAAGAACGAAAACTGAAGAAAAGATGAAGACCTTAAATGAAGATTATTATTTTATATAAAATCGTTGTTACAACACAAATAAAAATTAATTGATTATACTCGATTTTTATATATGAAAGCATGAGATACGTCAACTTATTCAACAATTTCGCCCAAATTTTCTCTGGTAGTTCTAGTATTAAACAATGTACCCAATAGTATTCTGCAAATTTTTTCTGGTAACTCCAACAATAAATAATGTATTCAATAATGTTCTATAAATTTCTACAGAATTTTTCTGGCAGCTGTAGCGTTCAATAATATACTCGGGAATTTTTTTATCAATTCTCTCCGATGATACAACTATTAAACAACCTAAGAGAAATATTTGCAAAAGTCTCAGTTACCCAGAAGCCAACAACAAATACCTAAAAACGACGTGTCGGTCGGCTATCTCCTCCTCAATTTATTTTTTCGAATCCACCCTATCTAGTATCTGTAACCCCGATATCACGGGTTGACTGACACGGTCATCCCTCTCGCGTTACACAGCCATTCAATAACGTTTCCGCTTCCTTGTGACAGATCTACCCGAAGCACAAGGACCTTTACAACTGGGTGGACGTCGATCAAAGGGTGTACGTCCCTTTCAACATGTCCTATCTCCAGGAGAGCTTCGGTTATGTGAGTAGACGTTAATGCGAGCCGCGATTATCATCCCGGGGGGGATCTTCAAACCTGTTACCGTATCGACCCTTCTACACAATCCTCATTCTACTAAATAAAAAATTAGCTACACCCTCAACTGCTAAATTTGCTACTTTCTCAATAGTTAAATTTACTACTTTTCCAATAGCTAAATTTACTAGTTTCTCAATAGTTAAATTAACTATTTCCTCAATGGTTAAATTTGTGACTTTCTCAATAGCTCAATTTACTACTCCCTCAGTAGTTAAATTTGCTATTCCCTCGACAATTAAACTTCCTACTCTCTCAATAATTAAATCTGTTATTTTCTCAATATGTACTCAAATGAATTACTTTCTCAATAGTTAAATTTTCTACTCGACCAATACCTATAACACTTTGAGTCCCACGATTCCCAAAAATGGACGACGCAGAGACGCTTGTAGTATTAACCCTTAACTGCATAGTGTATCATATCACATACAGTTAAGGTTATGATTGAAATTTCCATCATCATGCAAAGAAGGGTTAATATTTATATAAATTCTTATATAAATACTTATATAAATACTTACAGTATTTTCTCCATAAAATTCCAGAAAATTGTTGCAAATGATCGTGATTAACACTTACAGTTTATCACTCCGGGTACAAACCTTGGTTTGCTCATATGCTTGTACATAAATAGCTATTAAGACCGGGCACTCAAAGTGTTAATTAGGATCTTTTTGCAACAATTTTCTAGAGTCTGTTGTAGACCCGAAAGAGACTTAATTTATCAGTCGAACGAGCGACGAGGAAAATGATTTGTTTGGTTCCTGGGTTAGATAAGGTGGGGGACGCTGCTGAACGCCACTCTAGGCGCTGCCACTGCCGATCTCTACAATCACAGCCGCAACCGTGATCGATCTGCTTATGGCTACGAGGACCAGCTGGTCTACGTCTACGTAACAGCACCCCGTTACTTCCGCAGCCTTGGCAAACTGCTGAATCGCTTCTCGAGAAGGTAAGCGCGACTTTACGTCTCGGTAAATTGCCTCCCGGAGTCCGTCAGAGAACATTCACGACCTAACCCAGAATGCTTCCTGGTCCTAGGTCCTGGTCAAAGTCCTTTCCCCCTTTGAGAAACGCGAGCACCTTCTCGATGGGTTTCCAAACGGGACAAGTAGACGGTATCGCTTGAAAGCCTCGGATCGATTACCTCGACGACGGTTATGACACTATTAACACTCTCGGCTACCATCTCTTCTGTGGCTCTTTGCGTCCTTGAGGGCTCTTCTTCTCCGCGCGGGAAATGCTAGCTTCTGAAGAGATCACACTATTACCTCAATTGATTGCAATCTTTCGCCCCCGTGTGGCCGGGAAGTTGTAATCTGTGGATGATTAATATATTGTACACAGCGAACGTGCTCCGTTTTGTGTCCTTGATTAGCCAGGTGGTCGACGATGATGAGAAATATGCTTCTTTATATTGTAAATATATAATTCTATTAATTGTAGAAAATGAAGAAGAATTAAAGATTGTGATCGTCTTATATTAATTGTAGGAAATGAAGAAAAATTAATTATTGCGATTGTTGTGTATGTACAGGGTGTCTCAAAAATGTCGTTCTTGGGGTCATTCGAAATAACTTTCTCCTTTGCGAGAAATGTTCTCCGGATTAAGAGAAAACGTGTATTAATGGACGTATTTTTCATCTATAACTCCTGAACAAAGCATTGAAGAACATTTTCGCAAAAAAGGTTACGCCAAATGACGTCTGGAATCGCCCTTTTCAAGGAGGTACATTTTTGGGACACCCTGCATAATTCCATCAATTGCAAAAAATAATATAGTAATATTTTATACTTCTAAATTGTGAATGTTTCCTCTAAAATCCGTTTCAATGCCTCCGATCGGAAACATTCTGCCACGGGGTGTAAAAACAATGGCAGTACAGCACAGCAGTATAACAATTGACAGTTTAATAACTAAGAATGACAATCGAAAGAGTTGATGTTCACCGAAGCACGTCGACCAGGTCGCGTTGTATATTTCGACCGTGGATTCCACGATCGTAACTCGAGTTCTCGGAGTAACGGACGAGTGAAACTTTATTGTTGCAAGGTCCGAGGTACCAATATCCCGAGACAAGGTAGAGTAAAATATTTTCCGGAACGGTCGAGAGGGAGAGAGAGAGAGAGCGCGCGAATAGGGGTGGTTTTTGGCGGCGGTTTCCAACCCCTTGTTGCGGGTCGCCGCGAAACGGCGCGGCATAAATTTCTCAAAGGCCTTCCATCTTCGCGGTTCTCGATAAGAACGAATGTAAGTCGTAGAATGCCGCCGACAAACCAGAAAATAATTCAGGAACCTGGGCTATCGGCGTATCTCGGGACGGATTTCGATTCTTCTTGGTTGTTCCGCGACATTAAGCCCGATATCCACGGGATATTAAGGCCCCTGACCCCCCTGTCGAGCGTTAATCGAATACTATCGGTCGACTTTAACAGTTGACTACACTAAACGAACACGAACCATACAGCGTGTCCAATTCTCGAATAAGTCCTTCAATATATTTTCCAAATGTGTTTAAATGTCTCCATAAGTTTTTCATCAGTACATCCCTGTAATATTTCGAAAACTATGGTGAGAATTCTGTCAAATGTCGCGTCGATAGTAACTGTAACGACGCGACCACTCGATATTAGTCACTTATTAATTTATTTTGCGTTCTTCATATATTATAATTTGCGTTATTCATTATTCTGGTTCGATACAATCATTTTTATTATTTCAATAACTGTGAAATAAGAAATCTGAAATCGGTCGTTTTGACCGTTGGTGGTAGGTTTAGTGTTAAAACCATGAATTAAAAAAGCTTTGAACATTTTCTTAGTTAATACTTAGTCAATGAAAGTTTATTCAAAATTCAAGCTGCACTATTAATGGAATGAATGGATCCCACTAGTCAGAAAAAAGATATTCGAGGAGAACTTTCTCAATGCACTGTACTCCTATTGACACCGAATCGGTTTACTCGCGCGTAGAACCGTGTTTCCTGTTTTCCCTGGGAACTCTCGAAGCTTCTACAGTGAACGGAGCACAAGGTGAAAAGATTTCCAGAAAATTTGATGCCTGACGTAGCTCCGACGCGAATCGTTCATGCTTCCGACCCCAGTGAAATGAACCGCGAATTCCCACGCGAGGATCCATTTTAATATCAACGCGGAGAGTTATGCTCGCGATTTTCGCGGGGACTAAATCCTCCTTGCTAATATGATCATCATAATTTCTCGTTATTGCGCGGTCATCGTTAAACGAGCCACGTAGAACATGTATAAAAGAACAGTATTTTTCCTTTGCACATCCAAGGTTCGTGGGTAAAATATTTGTTCTACCACTTTATTCAAACGGTATTTCTCATATGTGCCTTCAACGTAGATAAGCATTTATTTTCTGAAAACGTCGATAGGTAAAAAATTTTTAGGAATTAATTTTTTAATTTAATATTATTGCTAAGAGACTGAAAAGTGAATAATTCTCGATCAAATGTTTCTTTTATTTTATCTAGAGTAACTAAAAATTCTTTGTATTAATTTCAATTTGAAGAAAAATTAATTGTGTATTGTTAAGTGTTGACAGTGATCAAATATCAAATGTTCATAATTCTCCATTGAACAATTCAAACAAATTGCAGGCATTAATTTCTCATGTGTTCCCAGCTTCATATACCATCTACTTATACTGACCATAAATGCATAAACTCAGCAATCTACATGTTATCGCGATGCTTAATTATAACTTTGAAACCTCGTAAACAACTCTGCGAATCACCGGTACTCAATTATCCACGTTTTGTTTAACTTTGCGTTTGTTTAACCTCCTCCGTGCGCGTGTACAACGTCCCCGAATGCAGCATCATGATATTTTTCGCAACGAGGCGCCGCCATTAAACAGAATTATCATTACTGTCATTGTTGCAACAGCGGGGAGCCGTTTACCGGCTCGAACGACCGTCGCAGTATTAAAACTAACGACCGCTATAGTAACCGTCGTTGTATCGACAATTTTTACGACCGACACTATTCTCCGGGATACAACCCTAACATCCCTGAGCCTCGAATACTTTTTCAACGCTCGAGATTCATGCATGAGCCCGTTCATAACTGCTTTTATTGGGAGACGTTATGCGCTGGGAGATTAGGGTTGCAGCGTGTTCGTTCGGAATGGGAAAAACAGATCGTCGGTACTAGCTGTAAACTGTTTTTAGAGATGCTTAATAAAAACGATTGTTAAGAACTGAGTGAGTCTCGATTATGTTTCAGATCGTGTTTAGAACATAGTAAAAAGGATTAATAATAATTTAAAAATGTATTTCATTAAAAGAAATAGTAATAACAATTTTAGTATCTTGACGCAAAAGTGCAGTTCACCCTTTGCACTCAGATTTATTTTTCAATGTTGTTGCTTGAAACAATTTTATTTACTAATTATATTAAATATAGCTCTCAAACTTTCTTGTAATTTATGTTTGTGGAACTTATATTTTTTTTCTAAAAAATCAGACTTGAATAAATAAAGAAGGAAGTAAATTCCTTTCTCCACAATCATTACCACAGTCGACAAGGGAGTGCAAAGGGTGAATGTATTTTCCAGGTATTGATTTATGCAATGTTGATACTCACTTTTTCTCTCGAAGGTATGCAGTACTCCTAATTGATTCGCAGCCTCGAAGAAGGCCTCTGTCCCGAAGAAATCGTGTACAGAATCGACTCCGAGTTTACGAGGAAATCCCGACAATACGTTGGCCCGTTTCCCCGCGATCTGATTTCCAACGGATTCGTGTTCATTCGTCGACGACTGAAATATTCATTCGGCACAGTCTCCCGGATTCCAGGCCGCGTTCCCTGTTCGCGAATCTTTCACGAGCTCCTGTGCTGGAAACCATGATATTTTTATAGGAAACGGCGAGCAGACGACGGCCGAAGCGCCGGTTAATTTTTCAATAGGAACCACGATATTTTAATCGTGGGTGAAAGTTTCATTTTTAAATAATATTTTTCGTGAAACTTCTGTGTGAGTATATTTGTGAAACTTTCCTGATTGAAATGACACCCATTTTGCGTCTTTATGCGAAATAAAAATTATCTGCTTAAATTACAAGACAAAAGAGAGTTACGTTAAAATTCATTATCCCTCTTAATCATTCTAATAGGTTGCAAATTATTTCTTTGTGTTCCACCTACTCGTTTTATTCCATGAATAAAAGAGGGTGTACAAAAGTCTAACAATTTTTTACATTACTATATTTATTATCTTCTCGACTGGTCACAGGACTCTCACGGAATAAATTGTTATAATTATTATTGTCGATGGCGAATAAAAAGAGGGACTTTGAATTAATCGGAGCATGCAGATGAACGCGAAGCGCGATTTAAATCGTCTACCTCGGGTTAATAGGTTAATATAGGTGAATAATCCAGGTTAGTGCGTTTTAATGGTTCGGAGGTCGTCCCAGCGGAATATTGCGGAAGAGCTGTGATCTACGATCTGCTTCATAAATAATGTAATAGAGCCGCATTAAAATTAAGTTTCGCGTTTGCAAAAATAAAGTGAACCCCGTGCACCTTGCCACGGTTATAATTACACCGACGATTTTCGTACTTTACTAAATTCGAGCCACTTTTGGAAAAGTCCACGAACTTTCGGAGAACGTCGGCCATTTTATATAATTTCCAACCGACTGACGTTATTGATAGAACGGAACAGAAAAGTTTGCTTCAGGTTATCGTACTTACATCTGATAATATTTATACATTCAGGCAAAGAATATTTTATCAAAATTAAGTAGAAGCCTAGCTTAATATGCGAATATAAAATTTTACTTCAATGATTGATTGCTATAAAGCAAGTTACGGTTTTAGTTTATGGTTCTAATAGAACCTATTCCAATTTTAAATTAATTTCTTTTTATCTAAAGCATTGATGACAGAAAGACGATTTAGTTATAGTCTTAATCTCTTACTCTGGAAAAACGCACATGAACTGCGATCTGGTACCGAAATAAATCCTTCAATTCTTAATTGGGGCAGATCAATACGGTGTACGCTTTATAATGCTTAGACAGCAGATTTTATGCGTTCATAACACAATTGAGTAAGTTTAACAGAAGAAAGTAAAAGCTGCAATTATTTCTGCGCTGATCCGATACCTCGTTCCTAACAAACAAATAGCTACAACCAACATATAATGTTAATTTAATTTATAAATAATTTCAAATTTATAAATAGTGCCGAATATATAAAATAAATAAAATATGTTTTTCATTTAATGAAACTTTGAGCGCAGTTAGGAAACCATTAAAATAATTTAACTACAGTGATTAGAGACCGACAAGAATTTGCAACTTTGGCACTTCTGGTGAAACACGGTACAGTCACGCGTATTTAATTAAAAGAGGAAAACAATAGTGCAAAGTTCGGCGAGCTATTCGAGCCGCAGAAAGTTTGTTCCGGCGCATTTTTCAGCCAAATGAATTATGAGACCCTAGCAAGCAGCACTTCGCCAAATTCCAGACTCGCGACAGACTCGAAACTTTGGGAAAGCAAATAAGCTTTCGCACGTTCCTGGGAAATTGTCGTTGCTGCCTCGAGAACAATTCTTGTTGCACCGTTTCTAGCCTCGATAAAAAAAGTTCCCCTGTTGTTGCTACCGCGAAAAGTTCGTTCGAGATGACTTCTGCGACTTACCCGTGGGATTCGCGACGGATATAATTGCTTTCTTCCCTCGGCCACCGTGCAGATAAGTAAACGATCCACGTTTTGCGACGGTTAACCATTAAAGTCGGAGGAACGAGCTTATACATAGGTTGCGTGGATAACGGTAATCCTCCCCGAATACATTCCATAAACGAAATAGCAACGAAAGAAATTATTACTTAATCCCTAATATCATGTGCACAGAATCACAGTGTATTTCACACTATCTTAAAATTAACAATTTCATACTAAAATCGGATTTTTATGCAAAATAAAAATGGTATACTTCGATTGCAAAAAATAGAATCGAAATTGAATGTTATTTCTTCCCTTAATAATTTTAATAGATGAGAAATCATGTATTGACATTCTCAATTATTAAAATTTTCTTACAATTTTGATTATCACCTATTCAATTTTGCTATAAATGCATAAATTCAAATGTATCTACTATACGCATTTCGAACTGTTTCACTCGAGACTTAAACTCGACTATTATTTATCCAACAAATGAGATCTTGGAGTTTTAGAAAATTGTTGATTTAATCCCAGCTGTCTTATAAGATACGGCCAACGAAGCAAAGACATCGCAGATCGATCTCGCTGAGTTTACCATAGCTCGAGGTGTATTTGTCGGAGGATCTCGGCGCGAAGGGGTATTCCTGGATCGCTGGCTGCGCAGGATCTGCGAGCAATAGTCACGCCACAATAACCAGGAATTATCGATTTCGGGGACCGGCACAGTTAGCCTTAATATTGACAGAATAGACTGATAGACACGTCCGATAGAGCAAACACGTCCTCCGGATTCCGAGAGCCGTTCTCCTCTCTCTTCGGTCGCGATTCGGTGCCGGTTCCGCGTTCCATTATCGTCCTAGGACAGACAATGTAGAAACTGGAAAGGGTAACGGCGAGGATGAATGCTGAGCTTGAAACCGCGATAATTACCGGGCGAAGGTGTATTCCGTGTAACGAGCAAGAGACGTTCGCGTCCTGCGCCCGCCAATCTATGCCAGACCATGCATCGTCCTTAATGCCACGGACTTGTTGTTCCATTCTCGGTACAAGGAGGCCGTCCCCCGGTAATCTCAGACTCGAACAGGACACCGTGTCCTTGCTCCATCGATAATCCTTAGCCACTGGCCATCTGGGAAAATTGAACGCGGATCCCTACGAATGATCCTTCCTCGTTTCAGTGCGCAATTGTCTCCTAATGTTTACAACAGGGTGGTCCTTGTTTTTCGATTTTTCATGAATGACCTTGGAAGACGAAAACATACAGTTCCATATAAAAAAAACAGAGGTCACCTTGAAATGTTAGGAGCAGGTCCACCTAGAGAAGATTCGTGATCACCATAAGATTATTCCTCTCCTAAAACAGAGTAAGCTTTATGTGGAATACATTTGATAATGAGTTTAGAAAATAATTGCGCGCAGAAGTTTAAACGGAACACCCTGTGTATAGTTCAATTCGGAATCTGAACAATGTTAACCCTTTACATTCGGTGCTATTTTAACTTGAACATTTAGCATATCTTTCGATCTAGAATAACTCCATTCAATATTAATTTTTTTCATTGAATGAATATGGAATTGATGTAATACCTCATATAATACTTAGATATTTAATAATTGATTAGATACCAATATATTTGATAATGTAAACAATATTTTGAATAGTGGTACAGCAATTTCTAGTGGCGATTCTGAGTCACCAATCGAGTTTTAAGGGTTAAAAATTTATTCTAGGGGTGCATCGAAGAATCGCCCTCTGATGTTTTTTATTGAATGAATATGAAATTGATGTAATACCTCATATAATACTTAGATATTTAGTAATTGATTAGATACCAACATGTTTGATAATGTAAACAATATTTTGAATAGTGGTACAGCAATTTTTAGTGGCGATTCTGAGTCACCAATCGAGTTCTAAGGGTTAAAAATTTATTCTAGGGGTGCATCGAAGAATCGCCCTCTGACTTTAATCTCCGAAAGTGTTCGTACAATTTCTCGCATTATTGAATAATTCTGAGGGATGACTGGGCGTATAATTTGCCAAAGGCGGAAACTCAGTGACGTCGTTTGACGGTGTCGGCAACTGACGGGTCTCGAGTAGGAATTTCCGCGGCGAGAGGGGTAATGGACGAATTAGGAGGCGATTTACGATGCGTACGAGGTTGGAGACATTAAAATTGATGGCGGCGTGCTACGTTTATTAACCGCGGGTTGCCGCGATACACGGTGCACGCGCGCGAAGGGAGTCCCGCGCTCGTAAATGTTAGAGAAGATGGCGGTTCCCTTGCTAACGATCTCTGTGACATGCAAAGCACGGTTTAATTTCCATCGGCCCGCGGTCCTAGCCGTTAAACCGAGCCGGAGCTGTGCAGCGCGAGCCGAACACTGTTTCGCGATTATGAGAGCGCGGCGTGTCGCTGATTTAAACGTCGAGCGTTAATCCGCGGTACTCCACCGTGGTCCGGATTGGATAATCGAGTGACATTTTCTCGAAAAATGAACTTTCTCATATATGTATGTTGGTATTGTTTCCTAAATATCTATTTACTTCGAAAATAAAGAAATTAACCCTTCGCTGCAGAGTGTATCATATCTGGTACAGTTAACAAATCTAGTATATAGGGTGTTTACCTACAGGTGGGAGAAAATTGAAGGGGTGGTTCTCGACGATAATCTAAGACGAAAATGAAGAATAAAAAAATTGCACTTTCGAAATCGTGAATTTTTAAATAGTTTATGATATTTAGGACGCTTTAAGTCATCGTTTTGTTCGTTTCAATTTTGTTTATGGAATATAGACTTTAATAGTTCGAAACATCAACGACGTATAAATGCGTCAGCCTCGGAGGACCGAATGTGACAGTCTGCGAACGTTTGCGCGCCCCGCTAAGCGCGCATTATGCAAATCCGGCGTCGTCGTTGTCGCGGAGAAGTCGGTCGGTGTATTCGCGACGTTTCGCGCTGGAAACACGCAATCTGTCCCACGATGCACTGCATTCAACCGAGCACTATGCGAGACCAAAGTTGCTCGAATGCAATCAGTACGGTTCGGTAATCGACGCCCGAGATTAGTTCTCGAACAGTATCAGTAAAAAGCTGCCTAGCTATCACTGTCGCGATGCTAAATTGAGGAACAAACTGTATCCTTGTTTTGACCAGTTGTGCAAATAAATACTAAAACAAAAACTCCATTTATTTACCTAATAAATTAAACACCAACAAAAAACAACGACGATGCTGGTTATTTCGTGTCGGCAAATAATTTACCGGGATAAACACCGCCGGCGGGAGCACACGAGCAACATTCGCTTGTCCAGAGAGCATTTGTCGCAAAAATCCCGGAGTTTATTAAATAACCCGACGTTTCCGTTAATCTCCAGATGAAGCTCGCCGAATCGATCATATTTATTTGTAGCAGCTTTGATAACCGCGCTCGCGACCGACAAATCACCCGGGTAAAAGGTCGAACAGGCTTTGGCTGGTTCCGTTTCCGATCGTCCAGGTGTGAAATGAACGAAAAACTTGGCCAGAATTAATTCATCGGTTCGCTGTTGCAACTTCGCCGCTGCGTCGTTGTTTGGCAAGCCCGGGGAATAAATATTCGAGCAGGCGGATCGGCTAATGAATGAATATTAATGAAACGAAGCACAGCCTACTGACCGGACGAATTTAATTGCGGCGGGGCCGCCATTCGTCTTCGTTAGCCGGTTCCGGAATTATTGTTATCAAACGCGATCCTTTGCGGCGAACGAGCTGCCCGTGCACGATCTCCCTGATACGGGAACTTCTCGCACCCTGTCCCAATTGTCCCGGTTAATTGATTTAAGACTGTTGCAATTTAAACACGCGGTTTAAGGAGCGTCTCCCACAATCTGCCATATTACTAAATCCAAGTCATTTTTCTTAGACACGATTTTTAAGAAGTAGATTGCAAGAAGTAGAAACCAAATTTAACGTTATTTCTTCCTTTAATGATTTTAATGGAAGAGAAATCATATATCGACGTCTTCAATTTTTTAATTTTCTAACAACTTTGGATTTCATCTACTCAATTTTACTATACATGCATAAAGATCCGCAGTCTAGAAATTGTCAATGAACAGAGAGAGCTGAATGTTCGATCGATACGTGAAATAGTATTTTATTAAGCCTGGGGCTATGCAAAATCCGAGACCGGACTAATCGCGTCGATTGTGTACACAACAAATAGTGATTATTATTATTACGTAAATTCTGTCTGCCGGAAAAAAAATGTAGCAGTCTCAATCGAGTTATCAGTAATCGAGTCACTCGAAATTGGGCATATGCTGTCCGGGATGTATGTTTGTCCAATAATAAAGGCAAATCTAGCAGACCTACGCGCCGACCTCTCTCTCGCGGTCAAAACACAATTATTTCGAGCTCGGCTCAGTCATTCAGCGCACAAGCATCGCTGCTATGACAGTCCAGTTATCGTAATTTCTCGTTTGCCGAATTAAAATTCGTACCGGGGAAACGATCGAGCGGCTCGTTTGTTCACGGACGTGCGCAACGCTTTGCTATCTCCATTCGAATGACTGATTAGGGACAGAGTTTACTTTGCCCCCAATTTCACGGGATTCCTCGGCCCCGTGAATTGAAACTGCTATTATGGTCGCCATTATGACTCGGGAACTATGCTCTGAAGACGATCTCTTAAGCCATTGTGCTATCTTATGGACGATATCTAGGAATTTTGTGTTCGAACAGGATTCAATGATTTCAAGAATTAATTTATCGTATTGTTCCATAAAAATTATAAGAATTTACTGTGGCTAGATTTTAATTTAAAAATTGATTGCCTTAGTGTAAAATCACATGTACAATCTACAACAAACTCGCAAGTGTTTTTCGAGCAAAGTGAACCTATTTACCCAGTCAAATTGTTGCTAATTTGATTAAAGAAGATTATGTGGGAATTAATCAATATGAAAATGTCTCGCAACATTCGCACCCCGTTTAAAATAATGTTGCGCCTTCTCTTCTCATTTAATTAGCCCAGAAACAATAAATCAACGAAGCTGTTGCTATCGAAGCGGACCAAAAGCGCAGCACTATTTAAAAGCCCGTCGTTTCGAGGTCTTCATAAAAGAGCTCGCACTTCCGGCCGGAGGCGGCGTCGCCGGGAAGAATCGATACCACTAATTCGTTATGCTTTCGGGGGCAGCTGTTCATTATTACAGCCTCGGGGCTATTATCCTTTCGGTGAAATATCGCTTTTATTACTATACGGATATCTAATGGAGATAATACCGACGACCCGAAAACCCGACTACGTTTCCCACTGAAACCCTAGAGATATCTACATATACAGGGTGTCCCAAAATTCGTGTAGTTCCCGGAAATGGGAGGTTCCTTGGGTCATTTGAAGCGACATTTTCCTTTACAAAAATGGCGTCAGCGGCTTTGTTTAGGAGTTATTAACGAAAAACACGGACCAATCAGAGCGCGGCTATAGCGAACGGAGTCCGACTCAGCGACAGGTCCCACTTAGCATGGCGGCGCCATTGGCTGAGCGAGAATCAATCCGCTGTAGCCGCGCTCTGATTGGTCAATGTTTTTCGTTAATAACTCCTAAACAAAGCTGCCGACGTCATTTTTGTAAAGGAAAATGTCGCTTCAAATGACCCAAGGAACCTCCCATTTCCGGGAACTACACGAATTTTGGGACACCCTGTATACGTATGCACACATGCACACGCCTATATGTACACCTATCCGTTTCACCGAGGTGACGTTACTTTTCACTGGCGGCCCGAAGCAGTTCCCACGCCTAATTTCCTATCGTTTGCCAAAAGGATCATTCACAACGGACTGTTGCTGTTGTACGCGACCGACACGCTCCACGACATCGTGAACGTGACCGCCAGCAAGAATTGGGAATTGTCCTGCTTCAAGCTGACCAAGGAGGTGTTCAGCGAAGTAGTAGGGGCGCTTTACGTTCAACAGTACAGTCCTCAACATCTCGAGACCTTGGCGAACAGGGTGAGCATCCACGAGAACGCCTGTTGCCTCGATCTTTATGCAAATTTCAATTTCCACTTGTCAGAAACTCGCAAAGTGTCTTAGACGCCTAACTTTCGCGAGTCTTGATACTCATGTTTTAAGCTCAACGCACATTTCGGACAGAAAAATATTTTTCTTAATTATTTGCTTGTGAAACATTCACCAACATATTCGTGGCAATTTTCTGATTAAAACAACTCCAAACACGACATACTTCGATGCACATTTGTTAAAACATTTGTTTAAAATCGTGATTTAATTGTGATTAAAACTTTTTTGTAATTCTTAAATTATACAAAGAAGAAGAAACTTCATATCGATTGTATTATACGCCAATATGTTCTCCAATAGCTGTACGTTAACAAAACCAAAATGGAATTTTTATTAGACTCTGTTCAGAATCTTCATCACGAGTCTAGCTCGATATTGTAAGGCAAGGAGTTAACTCGATTATCCGAATTAGTCATTAGAACATGGTTGCATATATGTACAATAATTTGGCCAGTTAGATAATAGCTACAGCTATTCGCTACACATCCGCGTAATCGAGGTTCCATTCAATAATAGATTAAACAAACAAATATGTTCCGAATCGTGTCATATTTGGACTCGTTTTAATCAGGACAATGTTACGTATATATTAGCAATAAAATTGAGAGTTGATTAGTTAGAAATGTTTTGATTGGTCAATATTTTCTTGTCGGGTTGGAAGTGATTATCATGAATGTATGAAGATCGTCAGTCTATTAGCGGACATCTGCGACCGTATAATATTGGATCGATCGGTGCTAATCGAATCGAATCTGTCTGAGAACAGGTGGGAGGACTGTTCGAGCGTGTAAAGGAAACTGTCGCCGAGAGGATCTTGGTGAAGTCCTGGTTAGACGAGGAGACGAGGACGCAAGCATTGCTGAAACTGAACTCGTTGAGGGGTAGATTTCACGTGTGGCCTGGTTTCTACAACGAGAGCCTGCTGGCCCGCGAAATGGCCGAGGTGAGGACATACGACGGTGTTTAGAATCATAGGAAATGGAGGGCTCCGTCAACTATCTAGCTAGCAATTAATCCTGTTGGATTATTTCATGGCTGAACCATTCATTTACTTGTGTTGGAGTTAATTACGTTGTATCGAAACTATGTAGCGTTTCTAAATTTAAATTCAAATTATCAAGGACCTAACAGGTCCTCAGAAAATTTCATGCAATGATACGATGTTCTACAAGCATGCATTTTCAAATGAAATTTACACAGAAGTTTATCAGGACCATTTATCGGTTTGGACAGGTGAAGATCGATCCAGACGATTTTTTTCGTCAACTATCTAGCTAGCAATTAATCCTGTTGGATTATTTCATAGCTGAACCATTCATTTACTTGTGTTGGAGTTAATTACGTTGTAACGAAACTATGTAGTGTTTCTAAATTTAAATTCAAATTATCAAGGACCTAACTGGTCCTCATAAAATTTTATGCAATGATACGATGATCTACAAGCATGCATCTTCAAATGAAATTTACACAGAAGTTTATCAGGACCATTTATCGGTTTGGACAGGTGAAGATCGATCCAGATGATTTTTTCCGCAGCGTGTTAATGCGATTCCGGCAGGTCCGCACGGTGGACGACAAAGTTCTCAGGAGGAACGTGACCGAGAAGTAAGAGACTAATCCGAGAAAAGATTTTTCACCTCTCTGCTTCTATAACCTTGTAACAATGAAATTCTGTGTTACAGACGCCGTTATCCTTACAGCGTGAACGCCTACTACGAGTCCTCCACAAACACAATTGGTACAGTACCTTCTGAAAATGATGTGTCGTGACTCTTTGATGAAATCAGACCAAAAAAGAATTAATAAATAATGAATTAATTAATAAAGAAAACTTGATTCTGTCCTTCTCATTGATGATCTTGATCGCGAACCATAAAGTTTGTCTATAACGATTGACATAAATTAACTTTCATATAACTACGAATATCAAACAAAAATTCTAATAAAATATTCTAATGTAATACAAATATTTTACCCATGCTTTAGGTATCCCATTGGCGATGATGACGGCCTGGTCGTGGTCCTGGGACGGAGGTCCTGCGTACGCGGCTCACGCAACTCTAGGATCAGTAATCGGTCACGAGATCCTGCACGCTTTCGATCTCCACCGGCGCAGACTACCTCTCGATCCTGATCTGAGCGTCGATCAGTGGCTCTGGATCACGCCGGAGTCCTGGAAGAGGCTGGAAGCAAGAATAGAATGTGTTGCGAGATTGTATGCCAGGAGTTTTTGGAAGAAGGTTCAATTTTATGGGAATGACGTCGCTGTACAGGTAAAAATAATTTGTTTCTCTCTACTTTCCTCATTCGATATGAGATGAATGTACTGATTGAAGTAATCGAGGTTTGGAGGATCAATGCAAAAATTCGTTTCCAGTTCGATTGGAACGTGACGAGGAACGAGAACGTGGCGGATATCGGAGCCTTGCAGATTTCTTATAAAACTTGGCACACTTTGACGAACGGGAAGGACCGAAGTCTTCCCGGGTTCGAGGGCCTTCGTCCGAGCCAGCTTTTCTTCATAAGCGCCGCCCAGGTGAACCTACCGAATTTATGGATTTCATGATCTTCATCTCGAATCGACAATCCTGACGAGTGCGTTGTTTCAGACTTACTGTTCTAATATGACTGCCGAGGCCTACATTCTATCCGTTGAACTCGATTACCACACACCTCAGCCTGAAAGGTGAGCTCCTAATCAATCTTACAAACACGTCGTTTTAAACTTCCTATCAATTTAATCATTTTATATGTTCAGTGGATTTAGTCATTTTATATATTCATTGGATTTAATTGTTTTATATATTCATTGAATTGAATCATTTTATATATTCATTGTATTTAATCATTTTATATATTCATTGTATTTAATCATTTTATACATATATTCATTGGATTTAATCATTTTATATATTCATTGGATTTAATTATTTTATATATTTATTGGCTTTAATCAGTTTATATATTCATTGGATTTAATCATTTTATATATTAATTGAATTTAATCATTCTATACATATATACTCATTAAATTTAATTATTTTATACATTCATTAGCTTTAATCAGTTTATATATTCATTGGATTTAATTATTTTTGTATATTCATTGGATTTAATGGTTTAATATATTCATTGGATTGAATCATCTCATACTTGCAGAGTCAACGGTATAATGATGAACTCCCAAGCGTTCGCGGACGCGTTCCGCTGCCCGATCGGAACCAAGATGAACCCCCCGAACAAGTGCACCACCTGGTGATGATCAGGCGCGGACGATCGCAGACCTCATTCACGAAAAACCACAGTTTGTCGACTATTGGTACTCGGCTCGGAACTTGCGGTTGGCGAATTCACAGTTGGAGACCCGATTGACCATAGGGTCCCATTATTTTTGCAACGTTTGTCGAGCGATCCTACGCTGGAGGGGATCGACTCAAGTATTTACACTGCGAAACATACTTTGACACTCAGTGGCAGATTTACATCGACACAATAATGATTTCTTAACGCTAGAACCATCAAACCTATTCAATCATAAAGTTATAAAAATATCTTTTGGAGAAAGTAACAAAAATTTGTCGAAGAAGTTTAATTATACCTGTATAGGACATTATTAAATAGCGAATCTTTTTGTAAAATAAAAATTTTCTACCAGATTTGCAGTCAACTGAGTTGAAATAGAAATTGGTTTACTTGCTTAATATTTCGAATAGGTCAACATTAATATAACAGTTGTTTTCTATTTCTGTAATGTTTTCACTGTGTCGAATTACACCTAATCCGCTGTTTAAATATTATACAAGACTCATTGCTATAAGCTCCAGTCTAAGTGTATGGATAAATCCGCCACAGTTCCCAGTCAAAAGTAAAAATTTTCTGATCAGCATTACGTTTCTTTTCAGGAGCTCTACGCCGACGATCGAAGCGAGACGTACAAGATCACGCGAGGACTACCAATGATCGCGTCCTCGATCCTTCGATCGCCGAAAGGATCGGTCGCTGGAGTTGTCTTGGTGTTCCGGGAGTTTCAAGGACGACCGCGTGGGAATCGACCAAGATTTATTTGGTCGACGCAAGACTCGTTTCAAAAAACACGCGCCATTAACGTTAATATCTCTCCCCTACGACGCTTTAGAGGACCTTAGGATTTATTCTAGTGAAAGCAATAAAAATTATACGGGATATCAGACTCGATCGAGAGAAAGGGAGGGAGAGAGTGAGAGGGAGAGTGCGTGCATGTGTGACAGAACGAATGAGAATGAATGATACAAAGCAAAAGTAAAAAAGACAAAAAAAAAGAAATATATTTGAAGATGACGTACACACGAGTAAACACACACGTACACACCGCAGGATAAGCAAATTACAAAGCGCTTCGATTGTTCAGTTTGCGAACAGAGTATCGGTAGATGTCCTCGAAGATACTGGCAACGAGTCACTCTTACCTCATCGATGATTGTTCCATTGGTAATTGCTCATGTGGTTTTATTGTCATTGAATTTAAGATCTGTACAAACATTGCATTTTTCTGTCTACGATTCGAAATTACCGGCTCTGTAGACACTTTTTTTTATTAATATATTTATTGTTATTAAGCGTAACTTATATCTAAATGACGAGTAGACTTACATGCCATATGTTGCACTTTTTCCTGTAATTATTTTATATTTTAATATCGTTCGTATCACAGTATTCATTAAGTATTTTTAATAATTTAGTTATTGCTTCGCTTGAAAAACAACTTACATTTACTCTGTCGAAAATGCTCAGTCACGATAGCGGACTTTATCGAAATTAAAAGGTCAGCTAGTCAACTACAAGATGTTGCAGCACACAAAGTGCGTCTGAGAACGATAAATTTTACACTATTGTCAGCTTAAAAAGTGCAAAACTTTTCTGCTTTGCGGATATATCCAAATTCAGAAGCATATTGCTCATTAAGTTTGTGTATGTGACCAGCATCTAAGCCTGTAACTTTGGTTATTGTAATTCCTATCAACTGGAAAATGTTTTATATTTAATTTCGCATTCATTTGCAATTATTTGGTTTAAAATTTTTTTCGAGTTGCCAAAGATCCTTTTGAGAAGCACGTTTTCAACGCAAAGTGAACCTATTTGCCAAATTTCAGCTGAATCATCAAGGATTTCATTAAAAAAGAATATGTGAAAATTAATCAATATTGAAAATTATTTTCTATGATTGGATTGTAGAAATACGAAAATATTACCAAGAAAATTCGGTGTCAATAAAATTGCATTAACGGAGCAACATCATCAAACTATGAATGAGGTGGGGGTGACCCGCTGAAAATTAGGGGACCGTTGTACTACCAAGTGGGTGGGGTGGATGCCGCTTTGATTAGGATCGGGGGAGGAGATATAATTTCCGGCATAGTTCGATCGACGAGCATCGAATTAATTAATTATTCGCAAAGCCTCGAACGCGTTGTGGAGGCTAGAAAGAAACGGAGAGAGGGGGTAACAGAGAGAGAGAGGAAAATGAGGAGGATTGGATGAATTTCTAGGGTGGATTTAGAGGAAAATTTAGGGAACGTAAACTGCAAACATTTACGAAGCGAATCTATTATTTAGTTTCTCGCGCACCGATTGTCTTCGCTCTTCTTAGTCTGTAAACTCTGTAAATAACAACGTTTCCCCGTCTCTTTTCCGTTTAGTTTTTAGTTGAAACCCTGGAGGCCATCGTTTTAAATGTTAGCCTGCGATTTCAATAACCGGGGAGCCTCGATTTTTGGCTAGTTCACATACACGTCGACACAGAGAGACATTCACACAACCGCATACACACACAGGGACACATACGCAATACAGAATAAACTGCGCCGGCGGCGACGGATTAGAGACCAGGCTGATTTAGCGCGCGCTTTGATTCACACCTGTAATTTTTCGCTCGGTTCTCCTCTGTACGGGCACGAGACTCTTCGATTTTCAAATGCTTCGCTTTTATTCGTGACACCGTTTCGCTCGGTTCTCGCTGGAAACGATACGAGATTCTTGCTCTACACCGATCACGA
The DNA here is from genome assembly GCA_028455615.1 of Lasioglossum zephyrum. Lineage (NCBI taxonomy): Eukaryota > Metazoa > Arthropoda > Insecta > Hymenoptera > Halictidae > Lasioglossum > Lasioglossum zephyrum. The sequence goes on along the minus strand of CM052324.1, from coordinate 2,899,726 downwards.
CGAACTGCTCACCTGTGCTCACCTTTTTCGACGGGGTCAGTTTTTTCGAGACAATTTATTCTCGTTTTCGGGAAAATCATATATGCTTTCACTGAGAAATATTCTCCACATATTGTAGTACTTCTAAATGAATCAGTTTATTCCATTTTTAATAATTCAGGATGAATTTATACAGGGTGCGGCATCTAAAACAGGTCACCTGAATAAATTGCTTGCTTTTGAAGATAGAAATAAAAGGATGAGACCAAACTTACTTGATATCGAGGGGCTCGTAATCTGATGTCATTAATTTTTTTTATAGGTGGAGACGTCAAGGAGATATGAATGTCAATTCTGTTTTTTTAAATGGAACGGTATGGTTTTTTATTTACATTCTGATAGTGTATTTCAAGACGAATGCAATGACCTATTAAGAAAGTCAATAGAATGTCTATCTTCAAAGGAAGCGATTTATTCAGGTGACCTGTTTTAGATGCCGCACCCTGTATATCAGTAGTTCAGGTGTATTGAGAACACTTTCGTAATTGTTTCGTCAAAAATTGATTGAACTCCCGAAAAATGCGACCCCGAAATGGAAAGTACGTTTTATTATCACGATATTTGTCCTTTCGAAATACATACGTTTCGCTTCAGAAATTTTTATAGAATATTTTAGCTTACATTTCACCTCGCAATTAGATAATTCACTGTTTATATTTAGCAACTGGTAATTATGAGAAATGTATTCTAATTAGATGCATTCCTTGATCCACTTGTTTGTTACTAGACTGCGGGTTCCAACTATTTATAACAAATATGAAATGATAAAACACTAATCGATGAAAGTTTCAGACAAAAAACTATACTGTTTTCTTTAATGTGTATTATGTAATAATATTTTCTATAAAATCTTCGACACAAGTCAAGGTATTAAAATTATGAAAAAAATTCAATTGGTTGGACCCATATGCATTTTATTCAACACTTTGCAACCTCAAAAATTCCATAAATCTATTAATTAAGAGTTCATTACAAATTTACGTTTATATGATTTATTGTAAAAATTCATTTTCAAGTCTGAACAATTGTTTCAGGATTCAGTTAGCAAATTGATTTTCTGCAACAAGGATCCGCAGTCTGTATAGTGTATCACAGTGTGCTGTTCGTCGCAAAATATGTATCTCCCACGAACGTCGAGCGTTTTTCCGCGAACCGCAGACGTTTCATCGTCGTGAGCCGACGGCTAGCGGAGGTTGTTACAATTTTAGTGCGTTTACGCAAAGGATTGCGATCTGTGATATTCTTAAGCAGTACTTAAGCGAGACGAGGGGTCGTTACCGACGCACGTTCTCGACGTTTGTGTCTAACAAACGTGATAAACATGGATTTTCTTGACTATCTGTTGTTGTCTCGAGACGCGACGTTGTTGAACGCAGCTCGGTCCTTCGTTCCCTTGTCGAATCGAAAGCATAAAGTCACGTTATTTAAACACCGTTGTAAATGTAAATGGCTGACAACTCATATGGCAAATAAATATGGTTTATATACAACCCTTTGACCCATGTTTTATCATTCACCTTACTCCTTAATGATAAATTAAGTTGCGAAGATAAGGGATGAATATAATATTTTCTAGAAAAACATTCATTTAAGTTACTACAGGGTGCAATTAATTTAAATGATCTAAAAAGACGAAAAAAAAAACAAAATTATAATTGAAACTGAAGAAAGAAGAAAAATAGAATAGAAAAAGAAGTTAATCTAGGTTACAAGAGGCTTCGATAATGTTAAATATTCGAGTTTCACATCTCGAACAGTAAAACAGCTGAGGATCTCGCCGTTTCTCTGCACCTAACCCTCCGGCGAGCAAAAACGCAAGCCAATTAATTGTTTATTCGTTGAAGACAATCAATATCTGCCTGTTGAAGGTACCAGTAATGGTCCAAGAATGATTTCTCGGACAGACGGTCTAACATGTCACCGGTTGGCTGGCAGTTCCTGATTTTCTGGGTAAAAATAAGCAAGCTGAAACCAACCTCTCTAAATGAACAGAATTTTTCAAAATTTTCCAGATGACACTGGTCACTTACCCTAAAATGACCGCGACACCGTCGCCGCACGTGTCCGAATTCGCGAATGTCCCACGGATTCATCCTTCGAGGAATCCTGCCTGTCGATCGCGGTATACTGGCGGTATAAAGAATCCCAGTGATCATGGTTTCGATCAACCGTCGATCGAAGTCAGGGCTGTGCTTGCGCCTTGCTTGATTTTTTCAGTGGACAAGTAAATCAATTTGAATTCCGAAATTTGAAAAGATCGGTACAGTCAATACTCGATCTAAGAAAAAGGGGAATACCCTCCACTGCAGGCACTAAAATCATTTCTATTTGATGGAATGAAAATTCACAGCGTTTGTAAATTAAAATTGAAAGCTAAAATTCAGTTTTCATTCATAAATTTATTTAATAACACATTCTCCATTCTGTTCTATTACTTTTCGCCATTTTCGAGGTAACTCCTCGTGTTATTAAATAAACATATTTTATCCTTAATTTGAAAACGCTGAAAACTTTCTTTCCAAGCCAATACTTGAAGATTAATACTAAAAAATTATTATTATCTGCGCTATATTTTTAAATATGAGATTGACTCGTAAATCATTTCGTCAGTTCATTCTTTCTCGCAATTCCCTCCAGAGCGTTCAACGCCAAAGACAAGAAGCTCAACAATCGCGAAGAGCGCAGTTCGGTAGACGATCGATGGACGATTAAGAACTGCACACAGAAGATCGTGATCAACATGAAGCTGAACAACATAGGACCAGTAAGATCACAATGCTTGAACAAAATCGTTCCTCCACTTATAAAATTTCTCCCTGCACCATGATCGATAGACCGACACGAGAGACAAATTCGTGGTGATCGATCACGCGGTGGACCCGGCGACCATGAAGAAGTTTCCATTGCAGAATCCGTACGTGATCAAGCTGCGCCAGGAACCTGTGCTACAACTATACGGATTGGAATTCAAAAGTGTGAGTGTGCAAGTTCATTCTCCAAGAACGATTTCATCGATCGAGTTTCTCCGCTGGTAACTTATCGTGCCGGATAAACGTGCTGCCTGCACAGCGGCTCGCGGGAAACAAGCTTGTGGAGCTTATCAGACTCTGATAAGTGGAGAGGCTTATCAGAGGGTTATGGTTTTATCAATTGACGATCAAGTACCAGCAGAGCAACTGCAGTCGCGAGATTTCGCGGGCAAAATCATTGATCGAGCGACTTTGAACAAGGTTGTTAACGCAGAGGCGTGGGAGGATGTGATCAACAACGAGACCCCTAACTTTAGGGGATGCAGCGTTGACAATGAGAACCCTACTTGCGGACAAGCCATCATGCGGGGGGAACCTGTACCGTTCAGTCAGGTACGATCAATTTTCTTAATGATTTTTGCAATTCATTCTTTAAATGTTTTTCACCATTCTTGGTGACTATTAACATTAGGTTATAATCAATGATTGTTATCATGTAATTCTTCAATGCTCTGAATCGCCTGCTATGAATCTTGAAGTTCATCATCAGTGACTCATTTTAAAGTATATACAATTTGTTTGGAGCGTTCTTTAGCATTTTTACAATTTTTTAATTCCAGTACATTTAGTTCTTCAGGATGTTCTTCATCTTATACTTTGATTTTTTCAGTATATCTAGTTTTTCATTATTCTCTTCATCAGATACTGTGATTCTTCTAGTACATCCTAATTTTTCAGGGCGTGCTTCATCATTAGAAAGCAATTTTCTGAGTAATCCTAAATTTTAACCTAAGTTTGCGTAAAGGGTGAGCAAGGGTAACGTTCAAAGAGTAGTTGCAGGTCAAAGGAAAGTGGAAAATTGCATTCTACACTATTTTCACCGTCGATTTAGCCGCCCGACTGACTCGCAAACCGATTCCAGGGCTTCTGTTGTTCCTGTGACCCGAAAATAAAGCCCGTCTCGAACGTCTCTTTCGCCTCGGCGAAAAGTTTGCCGGTGGAGCCTAGTACCAGCAGCAACGGCGCAAACAAACCTCGCAACAGGTTACTGTCTGCGAGCGGGCGTGCGAATTCGGACAGCGATCCGATGGCGCGGAGCCAGACCATCGAGACGAACGTTCAATCCCGGGGAAAGTCAAACACGCCCGAAAATCTTCTCTGTAAAACAACCCTTCTCAGTCTGAGCGAGTTGGTCAAAGATGCCCAAAAACATCGACATGGTCCCTCGAAGAACAATCAGGATGAAGAACCAGCTTTCTCTTCGAGTCCTGAGGACAATGTTCAACCGTGTTACAAAAACCACAATCGAAGTGAACAGTTATGTTTCGTTTTTCGAAAATTCTATTCGAAATGTTCCATTTAAGAAAATATACATGGTGCTGAAAAATATTGCTTAAAAATATTCCACTGTCCATGTTCTAAGTAGAACTCATTAAAAACTTCCATACCTCTTTCAATCTTCAGAATCTACACCAATCCACCATCCACTCCAACATCCACATGGTCCTCCACAACAGTTAGAATCTCACCGGAAGTCCACGAAACAGTAGCAACCGAAACAGCTGAAAATCAATCGCCAGGACCGAGAATCGAAGCAAAAATAATAATCGTAAGCCCCGGAAACACTGTAGAATTCGAAAATCGCCGAAAAATGGCTACAAACGCGAAGATCGAGTCAAAACCCAAACAGGAACACTCAACCAGAAGTAGCGAGGACCGTGCAAAAGTGAAAGATGACGTAAAAATTGAAGATCTTGAAAAAATTCCTACGAATGTTGAAGATCGCGTGAAAATCATTGCAGAGCCAAAGACCAAAGTGCAACACGCAACCGGAAGTCCTGAGGACGCTGCAGAAGATGGCATAAAAATGGCTGGAGAGGTTGAAGATCATGAGAAAACCGCCGAAGACCAGACTTTCCAGAGATCACTGGAGGAGAACATGATCCCCCACGGAGAAGAGAAGGCGTACACCCTTGGAAACGCCATACAGATCAAGTCACCCCCCCGTGGGGATGAAAAGAGTCTGAGCAAGTTCCCAGCGAAGAAGTCGGCTAAACGAACGAATCAGTCGGTAATTCGTTTAGAGAGTCCATTCCGTTCGAAGCAGATGGCTGGAAAGAAGCTGGTAGGTCGGAGGAGGAGTAGTTTCGGTACGGATGAAGGGTTGGAAGATCCAAAGGGATGCAAGAAATGCTACGGGATCCCGTTCCTGCGAAATCGAGGCTGGATCGGTGCAAAGAGGAACAAAGCGGAGGAGGACGGTAGGCAATCGATTCTCCCTTGATTCGAGCTGCTATGCATTTAAACGAGCCTTTGAAAAATTTGTCGACAGGTGTATTGAATAACGATAGGTCTCCTACGGGACCGTCCGGTTCCAGCAGCGGTAATTTAAATAGTGTAATGGAAGCCGGCCAGCCGGATATTATAGCCAGGAGTTTTAACGAGAAACACGAGGACGGATATTTTCAATCGGATCGTAACGAGGGAGATACGGGGCTGGGAAGGTCGGCAAGGATGACACCTATCCTGGAGGAGAATGTATCCGTGCTAAGGGAGGAGGTAATCGAGAATTACACGCCGCAGAAGAGAACGCTGAAGGATGTGTCATACAAGGATCACGGCGGAGAGAGGAGCAAGAAGTTTAGGACGAATGATGCGGAGAGGTGTAGGCGGTATTTGAAACATAAGCAGAGGAAGAGTGCGAAGAATAGGGGGTGGAAGGGCAGGAAGATGTTGAAGAGGAAGAGGGGTCAGGGGAAGGTGAACGAGAAGAGGGAGGCTGCTCATCAAACGATTCGAGTGTTTGTATTGCTGTTGTTTTTGATTAATCGTTTGGGGAGATTTTGTGGGTGGTTGTAAATATTTTTATGGGTTGGAGTAGTCCTTCATAAATCTGTAACACTAGCCCTTACTTCATCGATCAGGTACATAAACCAGGCCAGAACATTTCCAATCCTAACGACAACGAGGTCACCGGAATCAGCCATCAACGAAACAACTGTAACCAGCTTCGGAACCTCCAGCTCCGAGAAGGACGGTGTCAAGCCAGAACCAGGTCCTCCAAACGAGGCCAATCGCCAGGACAGCGTGGATAAACAGATCGAAGAGAAGTTCAGTCGCATCAGCGACGCTTTAAAAGAGGACGCGACGGTGCTAGAATCGACATCGACGTCTCTACCACCGTTACCGAGTAAACCTTCCAGCGAGGCGACAAGTGAAAGGAGTATCTCCCAAGGGCCTGGGAATAAATTTAACGAACCGAACGACGACTTTCGTCGACGAAATAACGAAACCGACGAGGACGGAGCTGGGAACGGAAACGATCTCGAAGAGAATCTCCCGGAGAGCATCGATCAGCCTGTCAATGACTATGGCGGGGCTAATAAAAACCTGAAGCCCTATTTAGTGCCTGAGCGTGGAAACGAGGGTGCGCGATTAATACCAAGTCGATTCACCGGTTTGATGGACAGTTCTTCGACAACCTTGAATCTCTTGATCCCTGTGCCGGAAGTGTCATCCTCGGCAGGAGCGATCCTATTTCCCTCGACGACGGCTAAAGACTCGGAGTTAACGAACGCTGTGATCGTCGTGGACGTTTTCGAAATTGCTACCGGTCCTTTGGACACCCTGACAACCCTGAAGGAAACGGTTTCGCCCGAACAACTGGCGAAGAGGATACACAAGCAGGCTTTGATGCAGTCGTCTACGTTTAGACCTATTGGCAACACTTTTCAGATAACTGAGAGGACTACTATCTTCCTAGTGGAGTCTACTACTACGACAGCTGTAAAAAATAGTACTGCAGAGACTACTAATGCTGGAACCACCTTGATCACTGATCCAGCGTTCAGGCCTTCGATCAAGCCCTTTGAGGACCCTGGGAGAGCACCAGATTTGGAGTTCAATAATGAGGTCTCTTTGGATGAGACCACCTTTGCGGATGAGACTGAGAGACCTACGACTGTTCGGGGATTAGGGACATCGATTTCATCGAATGCTAATCCTGTTGGGAGGAACAGGAAAACTTGGATGGGCTTTCCAGGCAGGAAAAAGAGGCGGACAACGCCCTCGATGATTAAAACCAAGGATTTATCGGTGCGTGGGACTGGGTGCAGACCTGGGCTCAGCAGGGTTAATCCTAGGTATTACGGGAGGAGGAAAAATCCGGAATCGGCAATGAATTTCTTTCTTGAAACGAGAGAGGTGAACATGATGAAAGAAAAGGTCGATGTCGCCGGGAAGATCTTGCACGAGCAGAGGAATTATGTGCAGTTGAGTGTTGATGGGAGCAGGGGACAGACCGATGGTGATCTTTTGGAGGAGCATGGATCGAGAAAGAAGTATAGAGAGAATGTGGATAGGAATACGCTGGAACATCCTTGGATTTTGACGACTGAGGCTGTGGAGTTTACTGTTAGGCCTGATGATTCCTTTCATAAAGGTAAGAATAAGCACAGGGCTAGGAGCAGTGATCTGGTGAAGAAGGTTGAAGAGGTTACTGGGAGAATTTTGTCACCTTGTGCTGAGGAGAAGGAGAAAGGACTTGTGCAGGGAAGAGGGTGTGAGATGAGGATGCATCAGAGACGTCTGATGTCTGTTCAGGACCTAGAATTTGTGGAACGTCACTGGTTGGAGGATGGAAAAAATTGTTTTGAGAATGGAGATGATGGAACCAGTAAAGAACAAGATACCTGTGAAGAAAAATTGTATCACCGGCGTCTGCTATCCGTCCAGAATCCAAAGCTCCCAAAGCACCTCGCAAAGGACGATGCAAACAAGATCAACGACCATCCCAACGATAGCCACTTCATCAATAATCGCGGCGCAGAATCCGACGAAACTGTAAAATCGTCCCAAGTCAAATCTCCCCAAAAATCGAAAAAACGTGATACCACACAAAAACAGAAAAAATCCGCTTCCAAACGAAGCAATAAACAGCAAGCCTCATCCTCATCCGACTCCGTGGATGCCAACGATTATCTCTCACCCGAAGACAAAGAATACGACGACGGAACGCTCACGGAAGAAAGGCAGTTGAAGGAGCCTGAAGAAGAAGAAGGACGATTGAACAACCCCGAAGAGCTGGGAATAGATTACGAAAACGATTCTCCGGAGGGAACATCGAATCAGGACGTTTCTGGAGTCTCAGAAAATCTGCAGGACGATCCGTACAATCTGATCGACGTGCCCATTCCGGTACACTTGGACACACTGTCAGAGAAGCTGAAGATCGAGAATCAAGCCCGGTCAGATAGATCGAGTATCGATGGAGAAAATGCTGGCAAGGACTTCGAGATTTCGCTCACTGGGAAAATTCACTTGGACAACGACGAATTTGGTCGGCCGATGTCCGTCAGCTTCGACGCCGCAGGATCACCAGGAAAGGACTTTGCTCCCGAAGGACTGGCCAGTTATCGATCGCCGGAGTCAGCGAGTTCTTTTATCGACGGGACGGACACACTCGCAGCGGACAATGCTAATTTTTTGCCCGGGGGTTTAAACTCTGCCCCCTTCGACAACGTGGAGGATCGATCGAGCAGGAGGGACCACTATTTGCAACCGATTCGGGATAGGATGCTTAGCAGCGAACGAGGTCGTCAGAGGCTGTTACGTTTGCAGAAGAAATCTGCCGAAGCTGGTCCGAATCGTGAGAGTAGATTGGCGAATGAAGCTGTAAATGAAAATTTGAAGACTTTGGTGAAGGATAAACGATCCTCTAGGCTTGGACAAGAAGCTAGCTTAGTCCCAGAAGAATCTGAAGCGAAGGATAGATCTTCGAACGAAGCTAGGATCAGTGGAGCTGCTATAAATGAGGATTTGAAGAGTTTGGAGAAGGATAAAGGATCTTCTAAGCTTGGACAAGAGCCTGGCTTGATCCAAGAAGAGTCTCAAGTGAGGGATGATGAGCTGTCATCTGATTCTGGAGAAAATGAGGATTTGAAGAGTTTGGTGGAGGATCCAGGTTCTTCTGGTCTTGGACAAGATGCTAGCTTGGTACCAGAAGAGCCCGAAGTTAAGGATGAGGAGCATTCAGCTGAGTTTGAAGAGACTGAGCCTGTAGATGTTGGAGATCAAAGCAGAAGGGACTATCTGCCATCTAACAACGATCATAATTGTCAGAAGGTGCTACATTTGCAGAAGAAATCCGCTAGTCAGAATCTTGAAAATGAACCAGCAACGTCTTCGAATGCGTTTGAGAACAATGAAATTGCCACAAATGAAGATTTGAAGAATGTAATGAAGGATTCATCATCCTCTAGCCTTGAGCAAGGTCCAAGTCAATTTCCACAGGAGCCTGAAGTGAAAGATTCTAAGCAGTCATCTAATGTTAATAGGGAACAGTCTGGAGATGTTGAAGATACAAACAGGGGATCGTATGTGATGCCTTCTGGCGAGGTTTTCTCACAGGAGATGTTAGGCAATCTTTTAGGAAACGCGCCCCCGGTTGCTCTGGATTTTGGAAATGTACCTGGACAAGGTGGCAGTGGTTTGGAAGGTGACAGTGACCTTGGAGAACATCTGAAGCCTATCACTATTCGGATCAATACTAGCCAATGCGAGGGCTCGGATTGTACCACTTTGAAGATTGACTTGGTGGAGGTTAAGACGACTTTGGAGTACTCTACTGAGGCTGGGACTACTGTCACAGAAGGTAAAGCGCACTCAAAAAGTACTGAAGGTGGTGCTGGGACCACTGCTAGGCAGATTGAGATAGCTGACACCCGGATTACCACTCAGGTAAGGTACCATAAATACACTTTTATGAAGAAAAAAAATTATTTGTTTTCTCATTCTTTGAATTCGTTGGAACTGATACAGCAGCATTTGTAAATTCTTTAAACGATTCCCATAATCTCATAGGAGGACCTGGCAACGGAGCCCGCCGCCGTCTTCGAATTCTCGAAAAACGAGTCGGACCACTCCATCGAACAAGATAAGTCCACAGAGAAGGAGAACATGCTAGAAGTCTCAGACCTAATAAAAAGGCTGGAGAGCCTAGTGACAGACGCAGGGAATTCCAGCAATGGTACCGGCCACACTTTGGTCCATCTGAAAAAGTTCATCATAGTCCCCGATAACCGGACCATGTGGAGTGTAAGAGAGTTCTCTGAACCAAAGCCGAAGACTATGAAGGAAGTCCCCTTGGTAGACAACAACGATGATAAATCCCTGAGGGAGGAAGAGGGTTCCGAATCAGACAACTCCGATTTAATTAAGGAGATCATTAGCTCGGTGATCAGGGGGGATAACTTGAAACGGGACGTGTCATCTAGCAGATCCTGCAGCAAGGCCAACTGCCAGAAGAGTGATGGACAATGTTGTGACGGAAAATCGTGCAGCAAGATCTCTAAGAGAGACTTAACCTCTTTGAACAATCTTGTAGACCAAGCTTCGCTGAAGAAGAAGGATTTTCAAACTTATTCTAAGATAGAGGATAGTATGCTGAAAGATGATTCTTCAAAGAATGTCGATAAACTCGTATCGAGTCTTGAAACCTCCAAGAAGGACGAGGTCCTTAAAAGGTCGTTAATTCCATCCAACAACCTTGAAGACACAGGAGCTTCTATGGAGAAGAATTTTGAAACTAAGATAGAGGATAGTATGCTGAAAGACGATTCTTCAAAGAATATCGATGTGCCCGAATCGAGTCTAGGGATCTCGATGGAGTCCTCGAAGAAGGAGGACGAAATCTGCAGGCAGGGGAAGCCTAATGGAAAACGGAAAAGGGATGTGTCTCGCGGCGATGCTAATTCGTCGAACGACAAGAGGAAAATGCATGCTAGGCACGCGAAGAGGAGGAAGAGGAGGAGGAGGAAAATGAAGAAGAAGAAGGGAGCCAGGATTAAGAAGGAGCACAATAGCCGAGGCAGTAAGTGGCCCTTCAAGAGGAACTTGCTGATGCTGTCCGAGGATCCAGAGGATGGAAGCGAGCGGAAGAAAAAGAAAGGGAGACGGCAGATTCGCAAGGCGAGGGATGGAAATATGCTCAAAGAACCGCAGACCAGGGGAGGCCAGGATTGTGGGGATCACAGATATCCACCGGATGTCGATCCATTTGGATATCTGCAGTCCGCGCACTGTCTGCGCTTCAGCGAATTATGGTACGCTTCAGAAATTTGAAATTTTCTGGAGATATTCTCTTCTTCCCTTGCAGGAACGTAGTTTGCAATTTGTGGGCAGTAGAGAGGATTTTGGTTGATAAAAAATGTAGCTCTTTTTGTATTTCTGAAAAACAATTAAAGATTTTAGTGTCGAAATTTTTTGGAGGTTGGTAAAATATCAATTTTGAATTGTTAAAAAATAAATAGTTTTCGATTGATTGTGGATCGTCGCAGGTACTCGGTTTATCAGATAGATCAGCCAGTGATCGATCATAAGCTGCACCTGCAGATCTACGAGAAGAGAACCAAGGCTGATGGATCGATCTATTGGAAGGATCTAGCGACTGAATCGTTGATTAGGTAAGTTTTGATACGAGAGTGGGATTGAGGTCGTTTGAGTAAGTCCGTGAAGATCGTGGAGTCAATAAATTCACGCTACACAGGACGTTTATCCCATCAGATTGGGCACCTTGGATAGAAACTATAGAAATCCTGAAGGCACCATGGCTCTTGTGTACAATGATGTGGAGGTGAAGAAGAATCGGTTCGATCTGGATCATAAAAATGATCGACTCCTTGTGCCCTCGTCTCTTTCTGGGAAAGGAGCCCAAGGAGATCAAGGTTTTTCTGTTTGAAAAATTAATTCCCAGCTTTCTTTTTGGGAGGATATTTATTAATATTCTCCAAAATCTTATTTTTAGTAACTGAAGCTTACAATGCTTGTTCTGGTTACAAACAGAATGAAAATTACAATCTTCAGAATCTTCTCTGAGTTGTATAATAATATGTATATTAACATACATATTAAGATTGATATTGCTAACTTAATTACTGAAATAAATTCTTACTTCTAATTTAATTATTGCTTGAAGAAATATTCCGAACAATTGAATTGAATTCTTATACTTTCTATTCCTCATACAAGTAATTCAAAAATTTCTTCGAAATAATCACAAAGGAAATGATTAAATTATATTGATTATTATAATGACATTAATACGGGGGCATTAAATTAAATTGTATATTATTCCCGATGCATTCTCAACGAGATTCAATCCGTTATACTCGACGCAATTTGTTGGTTCGTAACTAAAATTGCTGCCGAATCATTTATCATAATAAATCCTAAAGAAATCTTTCCTTTTTGAAGCAAAATAAAAAATTAATCGAACCTTCAAAATCTTAGCTCAAATAATACTTCCCAAAGGAAATTATCACATATTACAATGATATTAAATTTCAAACAATTCCGGAATAATGACCAAACGTTAATGTATTCATTGCACCACGCAGCCTGGCTAAGTGAGTACCTGGTCCTCCAAGCAAGCGAGATCAACGAGAACGGAGACGAGTGCGACAAAGCCGGCGTCGGCTACGCAGCGTTCGTCAAACAGCCGGATCGGTGTGAACATGTCAGAGGGACCTGTTTGAAAAATCAGCCACTGGCCTATTGGAGACACGATACGGTACGTACATATGTGGATGACAAGCGCAATAAATGTACTGACGCCGAAACTACACTCTTCTCTTGGCCTACACCCCCTCCCCGCACGTATTTCATTTCACCGTAGCTTACCAATGGCCGCCATGCTTTCCGTGCTTATGCCCAGGTGAAATTTTTACCGTATTATGTCACACGGGCCGCCGCAATATTTTCGCGGTTCCGTGGCCGCTGAAAACCCTTCGTAATGATAATTAACGCGTCGCCGACGCTGCAAATGCAAAATCCGGGAAAACGCAGTAAAACCCGGCCGATGCAACGATTTTTCTTTGATACTCTCCGATTAATGGTCCGGTAGCCGGGGGCTGCACGAATTCGCTTATGCGGTTGATTATTTGACTGTTTTTGCCACAGGCCGAATATTTATGCAAAATAAAAGTCTGCATTTATTACGACGAACTATGTATCTGCAATTATCTCGTAAAGTAAAGCTGACCACCAAAAACTTTACAGAAAAATATTTACATATTTTAAAGTCATTGAAAAGACTAATCAAGAAAATTCTAATCGTTTGCAAAATTTTCAAAGTAGCTTGAAAAACAATACAAAAGGTGGGAAAAACATTGCAAAATACTGCATGAGACAGGAAAAAAATTTAAAACACAGTATATCAGAGTGACAATACTGCACGGATAATACTGCATCGAATCGTTGCATCCCCCACTGCAATTCCCGATGGCTACGAGGGTTGTTGCATGCGGAAATAGTATTATGCGTCGCGTCCGCGATTTGTTAGCGAATTTAATACGTTCGCTCATAAAATATCACCAGCCCCATGGAGTAACGTGGATTCAACGTGACGGGATTGTATACTAAACCAACGCCGTGTAATTTTCGCTGAAATAAACATGATTGGAACGATTGCGCGCGAAGTGCCGCGCCTATTCATTCAGGCGACGCGCACCGCACGTCAAATCTCGCCTTTGAAAGACTCGTGTAAACGCGATTGCTGTAACTGAAAGCCGCTGTTCATCTAACAGATAATTAATAACGCGATTGAAGCGCCGAGCACGGTTCCGAATTCGTTCAGCGCTGAAATTAATTCGGTGCTTTTTCGTCAGGGCCATTACGAAGCCGTTTTATAATTCAATTTTCCCGCTGTTGCGGAATTTTCGAGAGTAATGCTTTTGGCGTTTGTAATTGGACTGCGGATTTTCCGCGTTTGTACAGGGAATGAGTGGAATATAATATAGTCTAGTGGACGCTTCGGAAGAACTTGAAAAGATTGCATTATTTATTGTTGAAATTATTTGGTATCTGTTGGACGTGTTCGGAGAGTGCAATATATAATCCAGTCGAAATTGTAAAGTTTTGTTCGTTTCATTTCATGTGTATCGAAATTATATTATTTTATATAATATTTTTAAATCGCGCATATTTATTGATTCTATTTGATGCAACGCTCATATTGTTTTTTTTTTAATTTAGTGTATGCAGGTTCATTTAATATGACGTTTCTTTTTGTCGTTTCATTTCAAGAATTGTGAAAATAACTGCAGCAGAGCATCAATTATTTCTTGGCATTAGAACTGCCATCTTTTTTTCGGAAGAAGATCGATCAGTTGCGTGAAATATGGATCGAAATTGTAGCAAATAACAGGAAACACTTTGAGGAGAGAAAGATTTATGGTTTTTCCTTAAACAAACGGCAAATTTATTGTACAACGTCAAGAAACGTTGGAACAGCTGCGGAGAATCATTGATAATTTCATTGCACCAGATCCGCCATCTTGTTTCGACAGCAGATTTATCGTTTTCCTCGAGAACCGTACAAAGCAACCAAAGAGTAATGAATTTTTTGAAAATCGAAAGATTCAGACAATCTCCTACGAACAACTGGTAAAACGGTACAAAATAACTGGGAAGATTAAGATCTATAAAAATATACATATATTTCGGACAGAAAACTAGATTTCCTGTCAAAATGAACATCCAAAAGATTAAAAATTTTCTACGAGGGCGAACTATTTCAACAAATAAACCGATTTCGCGAGCCGAATTAATTTCCGCGTCCGCCAATTTCCGGGGAGCGCTCCGCCGGAAGTGACGCGCTCCCGAGGCCCGTTTCCGCAAAACGAGTGTTATCGAGGGTTGCAGAGTGTTCGATCGACTGATGTGACGTGTCGGCAGGAAGCACGGGACTCCGGGCAGGCCGGTTGCTACTTCTTGAGCAATTTCGCCGGGGTGCCGGCCGAGGCCATCAAGTACAACGTGAACGGAACCGGAAGCCACGAGTTCCTCGGCCTCGAGTACTATTCGCCGCACGTGTCCGTGATCGACGTCGAGCTCACTGCCGACTACAATGCCCTACTCAGACCAGGGTGAGTTGCAGAGGTGATGATCGTTTCCAGGATATGTTTCCACTGGATTTCCGAGACCGGCTTTTGTCCGTGACGCCTCTTTTTCCATTCGACAGGAACGATCAGATCTTACGCGAAAACAGGAATCGATCTCGTTGATCCCGAAAATTATACACGATAACTATGGATCGTATGATTTCGTTTAATGCGTTCGACACGAGATGCTATTAAATATTATTTTATTTAATCTGTTTAATATCATCTTTCTCAATTACGCTGTTCCATATAGACGCATTTAACACGATGTTTGTAAATATTATTTATTTCATTAATGTACGTATACTGATTCATTTAACGATGCTTTTAATTATAATGTTATTTCAAATATTCTAAAAATCATTCATACTGCTTTATTTGATCCACTTAATAGGATGCTGCTAAAAATTATTCATTCCATCAATGTTATTTATTAATATTTTGTGAATATTATTTATTTCATGAATGTACGTATACAGATTCATTTAACGATGCTTTCAATTATAATGTTATTTCGAGTATTCTAAAAATCATTAATTTCATCGATTTATGTAGATTTGTTTAATATTATGTCTCCAGATCATACTGCTTTATTTGATCCACTTAATAAGATGCTGCTAAATTATATTTTTTAAGTAGTGCACATAAGTGCATTCGTTGCGATGCCCTTATGGTATACTGTTCCATCTAGCCAGTATAAGTTCATTTACACGATGCTCCTAAATCATACTATTTTATTTAATAATATTAAAAATGCATCTAAAGGTGGAATGTTTAATGAGCAGTAAAAATTTTGACGGGATCGCAGGTCGTTCGGTCGCCTAACCGAGGTGTACTCGTACAACACGGGCTCCGACTACACGGTGATAACGGCGCTGATTACAAACAAGGGCTCGTACTCGTCTTCCTATCGACTCCGGATTACCAACTGTCCCGAGGGTGTCCCGTCGTCTTGGTCTACAGCCGAGAGCCCGATGAGAATTATTTCGCCCCATCGTGATCGTAAAATAAGCCTGGATCTTTACGGCAGACTCTCATTAAAGGAATTCTCTTGCTCCGGTAAATGCTTCGACTTAATCAATGAAATTTCCCTCGACTTTATTACTTTTTCTTCGTCAAGGGTGAATAAATCGCTCGTGAAAAACGAGTCTTACTCCTCATCCTCCGCCTCCTTCTTCTTCTTCTACTACTATTTCTTCTTCTTCTTCTTCTTTTGATTACCTTCTTTACTCCCCAGTGGCGCTGTTGAATCGTGACGGAGAACCGGTAGCCAGCAGACAAATAAAAGTACGAAAAATGGATCGCTGCTTTTGCGTGCGTCAATGCAAGTGTTCGTGCGAAGGCAACGCCCATGGAAACGGCTGCGAGCCCATGTCGCTGGAAAACTATCATGCTGCGGGTTTCCACGGCACAGTACCTTCGATGACTTACGACTTTTTCGCGCACTACAGCCCTGCCAATGTTATCTGCCTGTTTCTCGTCGCGTTTCTGTCCATGCTGCTCCTCACGGGTAAAACGCTCTAATTTTCTCGGAATCGATTTTCTTGAGAAATTGTATTTCCGGTTATCACAAATATTAGCCCTTGACACTCCAATGGCGACTCTGAGACGCCGCTAAAAATTGTTGTAGCATATTGTTTAGATTATTAAGTATATCGGTATCTAATGAAAAATATTCTAAACCGAAAGAAATATTTAATTTTCGAGTTAAAATAGCTTGGAGTGCAAAGGGTTCAGGAACAAACGATATTTTGGGAACTGTAATTTCCATTTTAAAAATTCTGCTCCTAGCGAGGTAGATTGCGAATTGTGGAAATTTAAAAATGGACCCTGAGGGCAGAATAAGTCGGTTTTTCCGAAACTTGTCGGTGTAGTTTCTACCATTTGGAATATTAATTCCCCACTTTTTGGTATTAAATCATAGTGCTTGGAATTTAAAAATTTGGTTTAAATAAATTCACCGCTGGTATATTTTTATTCAATATCAGTAATCATTTTCTGGCTTTGATAAACTGTTTCTGAATATACAGTATAGTTATACTCTTAGGTTTTCTCAAGTGGTTGATCGGCCTCTGCGTCCCAAAAGTAAGGTCTTGGGGCCTGGACGCCATAGTTGACTCGAGTCAAATGAAAAGCTACTTCGAAAAGGATCTAATATCAAGACCAGTCGTCTTCGATCAATACGGTACTCCTGTACACCCAGACACACAAGAAAAGACTGTCAGAGTTTGCAGCAGGTAATTAAACCATTCCAAGCATATATAAATCGTCACTCACGATGTTTATTTCTTCCTAGCAAATTAGAGTTCTTCTTGAACCTAATATTCTTCTTCATCTATCCATTTGCGTCCTGCCAGTGGCGTTGTAAGGGGAATTGTCAACCCCCGAATCGAGCTGAGAGCAGTGTCAACATAGAGTTGAAAGTGAAAATTACAAATAAATCCCTGAGGTCATGTGAAGTAACTTTTGCCTTCGTGAAAATGTTTTTCGCGGCTCCGTTAAGGGAGGTAGATCCGTTTTTCCAGGATTGCAACACTTTTTCCAGGATTAACACTAAACCTGCCGACCATAAAAATGACTGATGTGTATAGTATTATAAAAACAAGATTAAAATTTATATTTTGTGCGATTTCTACTATAATATATACTAGAGTGAAAAAATATATTCAATAATTTCCCATGAAAACATCTTTACAATTTCAATAATTGTCAAATGAAAAATCTAAAATTCGATCCCTCGTGGTAGGTTTAGTGTGAACGGAGTTATTAACGAAAAACGCGGACACCAATCAGAGCACAGGTTCAAAACAGACGTAATACTCCGTAATAAATCCGCGAAGAAGATGCTCGCAAAGGAAACAGTTACTTCAAATGACCATGAGCTATCATTCCTGTTGAGTACAACATTTTTGGGTGATATTGCTATACAGCCTCTCCCAGCATCCTCAGAAGAGGACCCCCCCTCGGAAACAGTGTGCGTCAGCACGTACGGGGACAGCGTCAACTCGAACCTTGAAGCGGAGGACACGCGATACGTGATAGACGAGTTGAAGAAGTCCCAGGAGTCCCTGCGGAATCACTGCAGATACAAAGTAGGCCTCGGGATATCTGGCTAGAGTACTCCGCCGGGAATATCGTAACAGGTTGAACCGTTTTCAGCGAGACTCCGACAGCCACCGGAGCTCGTCCGACTGATGAGGATCGATGAAAGAGAATTCTCTAACCCGGACACGTCGAGATCCGCCAATGGTCCCGGAGAAATATGCGATTGAACGTGTGCGAGACTCGACAGGAATTGTACGCAATGCGGTCCTGTCGCGTTCGAACACGGCCGCACCATTTTGTGGACCCCTGTATCCTCGAAGAGGACGTCCCACTACATTTCATATTTTTTCAATTTACAGCAATGTAAATATTCATGGAGATCGCGTTTGCTTCTATTAAAGATACACTGTTACGTGGAAATAAACGGTTATTAAATCAAGAGCTAATTAAGTTAATGAGTACAGTGGAGTGACCAAAATGTTAAACCACTTACACACGGCGGTGCGTTTATATTAAAATAATTGGCTTTTATACGGGAGTGTAGCAACATCCAATGTTTTTTCATTTTTTAAGGACATTCTAAAAAATAAATATGTTCCATACATGCATTAATTCCGCAGTCTAGTTATATATTTCTTAGAAGGAACTTTTAAAAATGATGTAACAATTTTATTGAAACATTATTTTTTTTTAAACATTTTCAAATCTAAACGACTGAAGTACCAAGTCATTTAAAATTCAGGGCACTTTTTCGCTTGATGATGCACATTTTTGTGCAACTCGAGTGTGCTATTTGGAGATCGCTTTACTCGCTGGAACGTCAATTTTCCGGCACGTTTATGGCGGCTGATTTCGCAATCGTCGCTTTGAGAGCCACAAGCGCAATAATCAGCGAGCACTTGACGCCGAGGTTATCGAGAAATTTTCACTTTGCTTCGGAGAATTGGTGGATCGTTCTGCCGGAAGGAGCCGGGATGGAATCGCGTGGAATCGCATTCCGATCGGTCCCCTTTTTTCCAGAGACGTCCGCAGAAACGTGCAATTCCTCGATGACAGGTAGCCATGGCTGCTACACGTACGTTTCACCGCGGCCAACACGGGATCTCCATTCCTGTCCGACTCGTTTATCCTCGTAACCGAGTTTTTACAACGGGTGAGGACAGTGTCGAGCCAGACATCGCATCGGTTGTTGCCCTCTGGTGCTGGCTGTATCATTGTTTGACTTTGTTCTCGCCTGAGATTGTGTGCCTTCCACGAGACATTCTTTTTGAATGACAAAATCAATGTTGGTATGAAAACTTTCTTTAAAGTTTTCCTTAAATTTTTAACCCTTTGCACTCGGAGCTATTTTAACTAAAAAATCAAACGTTTCTTCTGATCTAGAATATTTACACTCCCTATGAGTTTTGAAATTTGGTAGATATAACATTGGTATAATACCTCATACAATACTTAAATTTTTAGTAATTGGTTAGATACTCTGACATATCTAATAATGTAAACAATAGTTTCAATAATAGGACAGAAATTTTTAGTGTGGTACCCTATCTCATCAAACTATCAAGTGTCATATTAGGATTAGAGTTGCCAGAGTGTCATATTGTCACATAACTCATCTCCAGTAGAGAGCAAGTAACATTTTTCCCTTCACTCGAGTCAATTCCCCCAATCTGGCAACACTAAGAATCTGCGACTTAATCCTTCGCACTTATTTGTCGAATGTGCCTCGATCAGAGAAAGAGAAATGTAAATAAAACAGATTTTCATATGTATTTGGCTCTTCCTTTAATAAATTAATTGTCTTATTTGTTAGTTAAAAACAGATATAAGTTCCACAAATATAAATTACAACAATGTAGTTAGTAAACAAGATTGTTTATAAAATAAGTAGCAGTCAAGAAACTGTCCTTTGAAGTAAACAAATGAAGTTGTTGGCAAGAAAATTGAATTTTCAAAAAAGTGTAAATCAATATTTTTTGTGAAAAGGAAGAACTTCCCCTTTAACCAACCGTCGAATAAACCAGCCCCATTGCACCGATGCTCGGTTAATATCTCGTTACAAGGCCATTAGCCTGCGACCAGGCTTCCCGGAAATGAAATCGTCAAACTTCATCAGGCTGTGCACGCGTTCGCTCCTGGTGCTTCCTAGGCAAACTGCAGTATTTTTTGAATTTTGCGGGACAGACTGTGCAATGGTCGTTTCCTGGGAATCGTGGACCATTTGAATCACGCACGAAGTGTTAGCAAATCGGTGCAAATATCGTTTGACTGCTCGCTTTAGCGTTTGATGGTTTTTCATTCGCGAAATAGCCGTCGTTGACATTCCACTTCATTTTTTTACAGTCTCGTCAATCAGTCTTATCAAAAGTACAATTTCGCTCGACTTTAAACACGGTTTTCCTCGGAACCATGTTTCCAAAACTGACCCAAAAATTTTGCACACTATCAGTATTTATTTTAAAATAAATACAGCACAATTTTTTTGAGACAATCACATTGATTTGTCTAAACTTAAAGTGCACAATTTGTCTTTATTTTAATTTATTGATCTGCCAGAAAAAAAATATTTCACTTGTCATAATTTCAAGTAAGGTATCCTTAATGTGTTGAAAGGATTAGTCTCCTTACAATAAATTGCTAAAAATTGTTAAAAAAATATGTCGTATATTAATGTGGATCCAAAACAAGATTTACGTTTCATGAACTAAATGTGATCCTAACATTATGAGAGACAGGTAATCTCTCAGCAATTTTCCAAACGATCCTTGTTAACGAATCGCTTTTTGCAACGCTGATTGCTCGAAACTCTTGCCGCAGGTTTCACGCACGACTTTATCCGCTCGCAAAGGTGTTCCCCAGTTTCTCGCAATTACACGTCGCAAATCCGAAGACAGTTTCGCTTGCTTAGCGCGCGCTCGCGGAATTAGAGCGGCAGCCAGGTAATTGCCGTGTTACCAGTTTATTTACAGTTCACGAAAATCCCTCGCGATCACCATAACGGAATTCCTCGGATTCCTTCCGCGAAGTTTCTTCCCGGAGCTCTCTTTCTCCGGCTGTATTTACGAGCTCGTGTGCGAAAGAGGTTCCGTGTGCAAAAGGGAAAAAGGAAGAGGAGGCCCCTTAAGTTCTGGCAGGTTGCGGCGGGCGTTGCATTGTGCGCCGCGCCGGTTATCTGCATGCACCTGTGTTCGTTCGCGACTCGGAGTCGGTGCAGTCGGTGCACGCCCGAAGAGAAAGCCAGTTTCTTTTCTTCATTGTAATTCGGCAGCCTCCGGCCACTCCAGATTGACCATGGCTGGCCATAGAACGGAACAATGGCGGTCACGTCGACCGCTCAAAGGAACGAGCGCTGTTCTTTCTCGAGAGGAATATTTTCTGGTTCGAAATGTCAGCGGATAAAGGATCAGCGGTTTCCGGGTCGGCAGGCTTGTCCACCAATTACCCGAACGCTTGATACCGGACCTTATTTATCTGCTACCTTTAACCAGAAGATGCTGGCTCGTTATCATTCTCGCGTCCTTGGACCGAGTAATCGCACTTCATGGAAGATTCATGAATTTACGAATTTAATAAAATTCGTAGCTTGGCACAATTATTAAGCAACATTTGGAGAATTTAATCAAATTTTTCGAAGCTGTTACAACTTATCTTTAAGAAATTTAGGCTTTAACAACATTCGGAAAATTTTTTTGAAGCTGTTACAACTAATTTTTCCAAAATTACAGCGATAAAATCTACTCGGTGGAAGATCGAAGGCAGGTTTAAAAATTTTTTTAAAGACAACTACTGGGTATTAACAGCGCACCGATTTCGCGAATTCCCGGTGATTATAGTGGAGCGGGATGATTAATGCACCGTTTCCGGGGTAGGTTCAAGCATAAGACGTAGCAAGGTCGAGGACTGCACATTACCTCGAGGACAATCGGACGCGAGTTAAATATTTATACTCCAGATAATATCGCCGGAGACCGGATTCATGTTAAGGGCTGTCTGCGAAGATGGCTAGCAGAACGTAGACGAAGAAAACTAAATAAACTGTGCAGCTTCTCTAGCCGATGCTGTTATTGTTGGTGGGAGAAATAGCCTGAAACGACGGATGTTGATATTTTGGAAGCGATAGCACGGTCGGCGGACACGGGCGAAGGATCACAAGGGTTTTCAAAGGATCGCGGCGTCCTTTTGTTCAGCGACACGTTAGCTACTGCGGCACACGTGTTGCGGTTGTCTACAAATGTTTTTCTTTTGGCGATGCTCGCCTTTGTATTCTCAGCATTTGAAATTATTATCCTGGAAATTCTCCTTTAACGTCGAATTTATCATTTAATGAAAGAGACGTAATTCCTCGAAAAAGTACTATTACGATACCAGCAATGATAGAGTAAATGCATTTTTATATTCTATTAATATTATCTATTTAAGTTACAAGAATTTAAAATTGTGCATCTAATGTGATGCATCTAATGTGAAAGAATTTTTATTTCCATTTAATTCTATTCGATTAAAAAAAATGCTACATATTCAGTTGGATAGTATCACAATAAATGAGTAATTGTAGAAGCATAATCACTGGTGAGAGTGTACACAGAAATACATAAATGTATGTAACAATTTTTCAAAGAATTACCATTAGGATTAAATGCATAATAGATTAAAACAATTAAAAACGATTTTAAAAACGAAATATAAAATCCCCGCGTGCGGAGAGATTCCGCCACTGATATACAG
>CM052324.1:2862682-2876909 GCA_028455615.1 Lasioglossum zephyrum | reverse complement strand
GAAAAACAGTTAAAAATACTTATATGGTGGGTTCGAAAAATAGAGGCTCTACTATATCGTGAATTACACGAATAAATATGGCCCAAACTGCGTCGTGCTTGCAGTCATTTTAATCGGAAAAAGATCAGGAATGTGTTAGTAAAGGTTTCATAAAAGAATAATTAAAAACAAATCAGCTACCTCACGTTTCACGTAAAAGTTGTTTCAAGGCATTGCTCGAACCCTACGTCAACTGAGGGAAGTGTCGACCCTAATTGTCGACCTCCAAAGCAGACAGAGTCGAAACGAATTGAATCCACTCGAAGCCATTGTCCCGGGGGCTCGTGCTCCTCCACAATGAAACAACGGGGTCCCTTGGTGACCTTGATCACGCGGGTGCCATTGCTGTACTGTCGAGACACATTCGGCACAGTCCATTACCAGGTTTCCCGCGAGTGAACACCGACTAGACGCGACGTGTCGCGACGCCTCGTGCCGTTCGAAGCGTTCATACCGTGGCAGCTGCACACCATCTACATATACACATGTATATGTATGGCATAATTCGAGGAAACGCTAACTGGCCCATTGCGCGACACGTCGCGAATGCAAACCCCGAAACGCGTTCGCAGAGACCGGTAAACGGCGGAGCGTGGTTCGAGGGAACACGAAGAGCAGCACCGTGAGTATCGAAACACTTCGCGCCGGTAATTCTCTCTGAAAGCCGGCTAATATTTGGACCAATTTCGGCCCCGACCGTAAATTATAGGGGACTGTTCCGCTTCAGAGAGTGTTTCCTCAAAACCGGTTCGGGATACGACCTTTTTCAACTTCGAGGGACCTTGACTCGTGGCTAGGTCTGTTCCGGGGCCGGCGTTGCTAATGATTTTTCATTGATATTGGCGCAGAGTGCGCTGAAGAGGGTGTCCTGGCACCAGGAAGAAATAGGATGTTTTTATTTATTTGAAACTTGGTTTCAATTGGAAACTACAGCATTTAACCCCTAGCCATTAATATCTGTTAGAGTCGTATATACATTTATTGTAGTAAAATTTTAACTGATATTGTTTATACAATAAATATAAATTTCTTTTTTCCTGGTAAAATATAAACTTCGAAAAATCTCGGGATTAAGAGAAGAAATTTTTATGCAACTCTCTCTCTCTCTCTTTCGTAAACGATGCAGACAATTTTTATTTTACTAAAAAATTGGCAGTCTACTTCTAACACATCTTTATTCAACCCTCCGCGTCCCCTAATTTGTTATAGAAGGGCTGACCGTAAAATAAATTTGATACGAATTTAAATATGGCTGCCGTAAAATTGTCATTAAAATGTGACTTGTTTGATCTAGTAATATCACTTCCTAATAAAAAAGATGCCGAACCTGTTTTATTTTTTGTAGCTCTATGAGCTCGAAGATATTTATCCATGTAAATATCTTCGAATTTATATATTTCGAGCCTAAAATTTTGACGGTCCGAGCCTTTCCAAAAAAGTTTGGCGAAACCTGATCTAATAGGAATGATAGGGGTCCAAGTAAAGGGAATTGAATGGAGCAACTCTGTAGGTGCCAACCGGTCACCATAACAAAACCCAATGGTGGAATCTCGACGGAAGAAGGGAGAAAGACCCGGTCCCACGTGGCTTCTCTCTATTTAACCTCGAGACTTCCATTCGCGAAGGCTAGCGAACGCATTAACGCTCTCTTTCTCTCCTCCTTGTCGCCTGGGTTTCTACCCCTCTTTTTGTTCCCTGTGTTCCCTCTGTTCCTTCAGAGGGGCAGGATCGTTTCTCGAATCGTTTCCACGAGTTCGCGTGCGAAACGAACGATTACACCGTCGCTTTCTCGCGAGAAGAAAAAACGTCTGGATTTATTATTGCTCAACGCGTAATCACCTTCTCACCCTTGAATGGGCCTCGCGTGAATGTCACGTGTTTTTCACGCCACGTGCTACGCCTATTTAATTACGCGTCTCCTGTAATTCGTGTCGTAACGTTTGCACCATTTTTCGGACGGTGTAACACTACTGTGCAAAAGAAAGAAGCTTCCAGTATAATTATAAGATACTAGCTTTCCCCCGCGGCTTTTGTAAACTTTTCCGAAACTTACTGTATTCTTATTTGATTTTTCACGCTTTTCTATTAAACATAGCCGGGTGCTTCTTTCTTCTGCACAGCAGTGTATCTTAAATATTATTTAGCCCTTTTGGAAAAATATTGGGAATCGTGAGTCGTCATTTTTTGGTCAGAGGCTGTGTTACTGAAAGCAACGAGAAATGTATGGTCCCCTAATTGTGGATCAAGTTGTGCAAAGCGAGCGGATTAACGTCGAGTTTTCTGCAACTCTGCCGACTCGCTGCTTTAGCTTCTTAATTAATACCTGACGCTTCCCTCAATTCGCTGACTCGAAGTTTAACTCGCCAGGATTAAGAAACGCGGGATTGTTTGGAGGAAATTATGTAGCCGAGTGTTTCTTAAGCTGTCGGATGCTAGCCGCGCATTATGCTACCTGTAGATCCCGGCCACTTCATAACGATTAGACTGCGAATCTCCATCGGCGGAATTCGAGACACCACGTCTTAACGTCAACTACCAACTATTAAAAAAACAATAAATTCCTAACATTACGTAATGTCATATTTAATATAATATTAGTTATGTACTGAAAGAATAAATAGAACACGTTCAAATGATTTACATGTTGAAATTTATGTGAACATTGTCTTTTACTGTATAAATTTTACTGTCGTCTCGTCCAAGTGATGGGCGTGGTACTCTTCCATTCTTCCTTAGAAGGAGCAAGCCGGAGAGAAGAGTGTTTAGACTTTTTACACTAATATTCCTACAACACAATTGATTGGAAATTGTACAATTAAATAAAATTGAGTGTGACTGGAGATCCTGCCTATTTTTTAACTTGTCATTTGCGGAAGTTCAAAAATTCATTTTTGTACAAGTTTGAAAGACATATTTTCCTGGAATAGTAAGCACATTCTTGATAATACTTGCTGTTAATATTAAACAATATTTTACTTCAATGTATTATACATATATACAATGTCATAAAAAACGCTTGACGTATTCCTAGAAATTTTTGTACGTCAATGGACCGCTAAACAGATTTTTAAAAATCGATCGTTTCGAACGTGTAGCTCGTTAGCACTTCACGTAACATAAAACCAGAAGCTACCAGCAGCCGCTACCAAACTATGCAACTTACGCAGTAGTTGCATAAAATGTAATACCTGGCGGAGATATCCCAGGTGATGAAGTTAGGCGAAACACCTGTGTATTACTAGCCCGAAACAAGCCGAGGATGCGACTCGGTCGCCCATGCGACACCGCGACGCCCGCGTCCTGGCGCGTCGTTGTTTAACGCTCTGAATTCCTCGCGAGTCTTAGGAATTCAAGTGTCGCAGCTGAAATTACCAACTAGCGTGAACTTCGTCGTTCAATCATAGACATTGCTCGCTCTCGGAGTTTCCAAGTCAAATTGTGAACGCCGGGGCTTGAAGTTTGCGTATTAACATGTCGGGTTACATCGGACAAGCGAGCCTCCCCCATCGCAAAAACCCTAAACAAAATTCATTATGTCTCTGCTAATCATGTCAAAGCAGACCTTGCAATCTGGGCTCTTGGCTCTAAAGTGAGTACAATAATGGATCGATGTACAAAATTGGGGCATTTAATCAGTTTTAATTATATTTTTATGAACATATTCTAGACACTTTTCTGATTAACCCTTCGCCGCATAGTGTATCATGTCTGATATATAATAGTTACTAATAATGTGTTTTCTTACTATGTTCATTTTTCTGAAAATGTTGTTTTAACTTTTTCCCATATTTTTCCCTTAAATGAAACACATAAACTGACCTTCTTTCAATTTTCCCATCCCAATTTAAAAAATGATGCAGTGAAGGGTTAATATAATACCAAACACAATACAGTTCGGGTTATTATTGCTCGTTTAATCTACGATTCATTAGAATCTCGATTCTAATAATATATAATATTATTATAGTAATAATGTGTTTTCTTACTATGTTCATTTTTCTGAAAATGTTGTTTTAACTTTTTCCCATATTTTTCCCTTAAATGAAACACATAAACTGACCTTCTTTCAATTTTCCCATCCGAATTTAAAAAATGATGCAGTGAAGGGTTAATATAATACCAAACACAATATAGTTCGGGTTATTATTGCTCGTTTAATCTACGATTCATTAGAATCTCGATTCTAATAATATATAATATTATTATAGTAATAATGTGTTTTCTTACTATGTTCATTTTTCTGAAAATGTTGTTTTAACTTTTTCCCATATTTTTCCCTCAAATGAAACACATAAACTGACCTTCTTTCAATTTTCTCATCCCAATTTAAGAAATCATGCAGTGAAGGGTTAATATAATACCAAACACGATACAGTTCGGGTTATTATTGCTCGTTTAATCTACGATTCATTATAATCTCGATTATACGAACGACATTCGAATTCTCCTAATCGTGCACACCTCTCACATAAATTGCTATCTTGGAATATTTTTTCTAGTATGAAAAACTACCCTAACGGTGGGTGTTTTACCTTATTAAATGGTAAGTTTGCCTCTTGGTTTAGAGCGAGATGTTAAATAATTTCGCAAATTTTCGGATAGGATGCATTTTACGGAAACTACGCGGCCTTGTTCCCTCGTTTCGTATCCCGTCAGCAGCGGCGCCGAAAAGCGAACGTCATTGTCTATTTAGCGACCAGGGAAATAATATACGGAAGACGCAGGTAGCGTGCACATCAAAACTGCATTCGCAAAAAGTTATGGATCGTAGACCCCCAGAGAGGCGAAGCCCGGGCTGACCTAAATGTAGATCAGCATACTGCGGAGTCGCATTAATGCTTCAGGAAACTGCGAACAAAAGTTTAATCTCCCTACGAGATTCTATTCGTTTCCTTTCCGTATCTCTCTTTCCCTCTGACTTGTACTCCTTGATTTTTTTCTCTCGTCTCTCTCCCTCCCTCTTCCTCCCTCTCTTCTTTATCCCCTTCTGCGTCATACTCGAAAGTTTTCCCGTAAGAAAGTTGAACCAGTTCGCAACTGCGATAACAAGAAACGTCGCGCTGCTCCTTCGCGAATTAAGAAACAAAAGCTGTCTTTTTGACGGCGCATAGCTGGCTGTCGCTACAAATATCCGCCGAAGATTACGCGCGTCGAAAGGATAACAGTCGGTTACAAGCTGAGGGAACCTCGCAGCGAATTAAGGACGTCGATTCTTTTATTACTTTCCGAGAGAGATTAGCGCTAGCAGGGGATGAAAAAGCCAACGGGGATTTTTTCGAATTAGGGCGTTCTGGCGAAGATTTTTGCGCGATTACGAGATCTTGTTGGTAAGCCTCTTTGTTAGATCATCTTTTAGCAGTCCCTTTCGCGTGTTTCATTAAAACGAGGTCCTGGATGTATCTACAGCGACTGTCGAAAAATAATTACCGATAAAAATTTTGGATTAATCTTATGTAATCGAATGTATTAACTTTTTCTTCAATTCTGTTAAGTTTATCAATGTCTTGAATTTCGGCTGAATCATATTGTCCCTTTGACGTGTTTCATTAAAATGAGATCCTGGATGTATCTACAGCGACTGTCGAAAAATAATTACCGATAAAAATTTTGGATTAATCTTACATAATCGAATGTATTAACTTTTTCTTCAATTCTGTTAACTTTATCAATGTCTTGAATTTCGGCTGAATCATATTGTCGTAAATCAATAACAGAATTAATTTATCCAAGTCCATGCAACTTACGAAATACAATCTCAATAAATTTCCATTTTTCTGTGGCAGCATTTATCAGATACTTTTAACGTGCATAATTAAAGATTCGGATGAATGCATTCCTGACGCTCTCATAAAGTAATGTAGTCAGATTTTAATGCCCGGTAGATTTAGTGTTAATGAGGGAGAAGCTCGTGGAGGTTGCAGTATGTATGCGGCTCGGGGAGGTTGTCGGTGTGAGTGTATACGCACACCTGCAACCATCTGGTACGCAGCTGGTCCACCTCCGTCCTATCGGAACCAGCTTCGCCGCATTCCCTGCCGACTACCTGGGAACTTCGCGTTTCGTCACAAGCTGCTCTTCGTCCTCGTGACTCTCGCTGATCGAGATCCACGCGTCTCGTCGAGATCTCTGGCCTGGGGATCGCGAACGAGAGAGACGGTAGCGTTAAATACAACCTGCAACTGAATCTCTCCACTGTGCCAATTCCATACAAAATATCCCTCGAAAGTAATTCAATTATTGGTAACTGTAAACCAGCTTGGCAATGAGCTTTATCTGTTGCTTGGTACAACAAAATTCATACATACAAAATGAAGTGACTTAATCATTCATGCTTCTGAACTACCGTATTTGTTAATTAAGGAGTTAGGACACAGTAACAAGTGGGGAAAATATAAGATTTTTAAACAACCCCTAGTAGCACAAAATATTATATACACATTCATATAATATTCATATAATATAACATGTATACAATATTCAGATCCAATATTTTTCTTATTTGAAAAAAATGTGGCTTAAAAAATATTTTTCCAATATTTAAAAAAAATATTTATCTAATATTTTTGTGCTACTAGGGACAGTACAGAAGAAAGTGAATGGTCGATAAAAGATTTTGTATTTCAGTTTACTATATTATGAACTACAAAAAGATGCTTGTAATAATTAAAAAATAATTTGTTATGCCTTTTGTCGGCTTTGCCTAATTATTAAAATATCTTCTGGCCAATGAATTCCATTTTTTTTAAATTCTTGATAATCACTTGTTTCCATTGCAGTTACAATAGAAGGACGTTTTTCCACGTGATTTTCGATTAGTTCGGTATTCTGCGACTAGCACAGTTGACTGAATCGTTCCAGGAGCGTCAATAGTTTAATTCTGTGGAAACGGTGTTTGCGGAGGCAGCTCCCCGTTGCTGGAATTGTGACGTTTCATTAATTTAATTGAAGAGACCCGGCGCGGTGTGTGTCGCTCGCGATCCTCTTCCACGATTCTCGTTCGTCTTCTACAACCGAAATCTCGATTCTCCGAGAAAGGAAACGGAACGAGGTCCGCGAAATTGAAGTACCCGCACGAACCACGATTTATGAAGTGAGCGCGCAAAGAAAATAATATCGAGCATTTCTGCAACGGCTGCACCCCCATAACATCGCTGCCCCCGTGTTTTCTACCGCGGAAATTGTCTCTGGAATTGAAACGGAATTGTTACACCTGCAGTGGCCGTAGAAAATATTTGAACAGTGAATTTTCGATTTTTCTTAAGTTTTTTATTGTTACTGTGAACTATAATAGTGGAGATAACAATGATTTCTCGAGACTCGAAAATTTAGTGGTGTAATACTTTCTTCTGCAGCTACTGTACAACATGCATTACTGTTTTTTTTGTAGTTGATTCACTAGCGGTACGCGACGCGCACGTTTTATTGCCACATTTTTGCCTGCCGTTCTGCGACTAACGTTTCCCATTTCAGAGGTTTCGATGTTAAGTCATTGCATTGTTCGGGTTCGACGTGACAAAAAATAATATTTAGTGGCGCACCGAGTTTCGAATCGGTTTTACCGAAGCCAAAAAATTCTACTGTAAAATCGGTGTCATTCCTTTCTTTTTTTATGTGCACAAATCTGATATTATAAAATGTGTACGAAGTCAACAAATTTATTTCTCTCGGCTTATATTTTTTTTTTAAATGGCTGAAAAGATTTTTGTCATTTCAATAAACCAGTGTAAAATAATTGTAATGAGAAAAACATTTTCAAAACAATACTAATATAAAGTAATCGGTTTTACCGAAACCAAAAAGTGCTACTGTAAAATCGGTGTCATTCCTTTATTTTTTTATGTGCACAAATCTGATATTATAAAATGTGAAGTTTGTACGAAGTCAACAAATTTATTTCTCTCGGTTTATATTTTTTTAAAAACGTCTAAAAATTTGGTTAGACAAAGAATCTTGTAGTTTTAACAGACCAATGTGAAATTCTCGTAATGAGAAAAATATACTAACATAAAGAATCTTCACAACGAGTAAATAGTAGTAAATACAGAAGAAACACGCGGTAAGTGTAGGGGCCCGTGATTGGGCCCCGGTTGCTCCGCCCCTGTCACTCGTCCCTCGATCCCGATCCGATCCACGCGGCAGTCTTGCCGCGCCAGCGCGATCGAGAGGATCGATGCCGCGCATTGCGCTTGCGCTTCCGACGTTCCTCGATCATTGTTCTCGTGTGTTCACAGTGAGTGCAGTGAATCAAAAATTCGAACAAATAAAAAGTACGGTCACGCTATCGTGTCTTCTCACACCTCTTTCCAACGACGACGTTAACACTATCAACAAACTGTCAAATTCGCTGCACCGTGGAATAGTTAGCGTCGCACGGTGCGTGGGTGTTTGTCCGCTGAAACGCGTCTTATCTTCTTCTTTTATTCCTGTTTGTCCACTATATCGTTAATTTGCGACCACTTTTTTATGGGATTGTCTGTTGTTACACGTTGTCTTCGTGTACCCTGAGTTTCGTGGTTATTTACTTGCATCTTCTTCGTGAATGTACTTTATGTACTTTATGATATTCAACATTGTGATACAGCAACAATTTTGTTGCAACTTTTGAATCCCCTTATTAAATACCCACACAATTAGAAATAATGTAATCTGACTGATAAAATATTACAAGAGTGTCAAACAATGATAT
This sequence comes from Lasioglossum zephyrum, assembly GCA_028455615.1. NCBI lineage: Eukaryota > Metazoa > Arthropoda > Insecta > Hymenoptera > Halictidae > Lasioglossum > Lasioglossum zephyrum. The sequence goes on along the minus strand of CM052324.1, from coordinate 2,868,184 downwards.
TTCCTCGAAGTGCAATGTTTACTGTCGATTATTATTGTACATCTAAATCAAATCAGGATATCGAAAAATGAAAAACTGTCTGATAATAAAACTGGGTCTGCTGTGTAGCCATATTTATTAGTACAATTAGCAAACTCAGAATGAGACATACTCTTTTTCTATCAATGACCTTTAATCAAGACGATGACCATTTTGATCATTTTTGTTAGTGGATACACCTCTTCTGAATTATAATAATTCGTAACAAATAATATCGGCAGTAAAGAGGATAATTTTAAAAATTGATGAATAAAATGAATAAACTAAAGTCAAATACGTGAACAAAAATGAAACTCTAACAACACTAATAGAAAGCGAACAGTTCTAATTATTCAAATAATCCAATTTACTCAATAGTGACTCCAAACACTTAGGACCACCAGTGTCCCAGTGTTTTCAGCTTCTGTGTCCCGTACCGAACCGCACAACTCCCAGCAGACAATTATTTGAGCATCCCAAAGTTCTCACCCACTCAGTTAATTTCTTAAGAAGAATATCCATCTCGTCCGGCCGTTTCTTAAGCTTGTTTAATCTCTCGGTCGTCCTTTAACCGTGCCCGCGATATAATCCAAAATTCATTGTCTCTCTGTGGAGCTTAGCTGGTTTTTGTCGTGAGAGCACACGGCCACTTTTATCTCCGACTCTGTTCTCTTTTTTTCTCGTCTTCTCCTTCTTCGTTGTACAGTCTCGTGCGGTGCGACGTTCGTTTCTTCTCGTTATCTGCCCGTTTCGGCGTAGAGGAAAAACTGACTTCTTCTAATTCCTCGTGGAACAAGGGTATCAACGAGTTATCAGGATTTATCTGTCCGGTCGAGGCCATTGCCCGTGACGAATTGCCATAGACCGATTCTCAGAAGGAACCTCTGGCCCTTGATGACCTTAATGAAATTTTTAGGTCGGACGGGTCTGTAATAAGCGTAGGCCTATGAGAGATGAAATTTTGTTGTGCGAGAAGAGCCTGCGCTAAATTCGTGTCTTCTTTTATGTTGTTTTATTGTGAATTTGTTGATGTGGATACACAATGTTCTTCAATGCATGCATTAAACTAGACTAGGGTGTGTTAGAGGGTTTCATTGTGGCTTATAATTAGACTGCGGATGCATTTATAAAGTTAGTTGGGTGAAATTTAAAACAGTAATCAATTCGAAAATATTGTAACGTTGATTTTAACGTTACAAAGTCGTTAAGGGATGAAATAAATTTTTATTTTATTCCTGCTACCCACAATTACTTAATGCAGGATCTTTTTATTTTGTTTAGAGATCCACAGTCTACTTATGTTGTACAAAAAGTGTGATAAATTTGTTATTTATTTTGTATTCTTTTATTCTAGTCGAAGTTGAGATAAAGAAAAATGAAATTTGTTGATATGGACACGTATAATGTTTTTCAATATATTAATTAAATTAGACTGTTGTGGGTTTTTCATTATGGTCGATGATTAATTGGTTTAACTATAAAATGAAATTGTGTTCTGAGAGGAAAGCTTGTGCTAAAATTTTGTTTTATTTTATGTTGTTGTAGTGTGTTCGAAGTTGTTCGAGAGACAAAAAGAATTTCTTGATGTGGACTCGTAATGTTTTTGATTACATGAATTAGGCTAGGATACGATAGCCTACAGGGTTTCATTGTGGTGTGAAAGAAACACGGTCCAAGTAGAAGCTGAAATTATATTGTGTGAGACGTGTTCTCTCCTCTATTATTTTATCGCGATTAAAGTTCATATAGAGAAGAAGGAAGTTATATATATATAGTGTGAGCATATGAGGTTCGTCATTATAGGAATTGGAGTAGGTTATGGTGGGTTAGAGTGTTGAATTGTGGTCGCAGGATTTTTTCTGCAGAGTTTTGTTCTATTAAATTATTGTTTCGATAACTTCCCGCAACGAATAGAAGCGCAACACGCAATAAAGTAAATAAAAATAGAATTCACCATCCAAGCGTGCGTATAAACAAATGAAAACTAATCTCACGTGTACAACTGAAAAATGGGATAGACTATCTAGTGGGTGGAGTGTAATATTTCATGCAGGGTGTGTTGAATTAGGGTGGAAAGCTATTAGTGACCATCTGTGCTTCTTCAATTTCGGGACTTCTTATCTTGATACATTTATGGCAAATGTTACTGTAGCGTTGGCAGTGGAAAAAACAATTTTAATAATTTTTCATGTAATAAAAAATTCTCAGAATGAAGGTCATTCTTGAAAACTTACGTGTGAAGCTGAAAAGTAGAGGGGATTATACAGGGTATCCCGAATTTAAATGGCAAAACTTCAGTGATTAGATTCTAATATTTTACCAGGGCTGTTCGGATTAGGGTGGACAGCTATTAGCGACCATCTGTGTCCCTTAAATTAGGACTTCTTATCTTGATAGATCTGCATCAAATGAATACCAGCAGAACGTACCTAATTCTCGTCTTCTCAGTACTAAATATAATTCAAGTTTAAAGGATAAAAGTGTACAAAAAATTATAAAATTTACAATTTTTATACTAAAAGTCTATTTTCCAAACACCTCGACCATCTCCATTACGTATCTGCCATAACGACAACCTCATTTTAAAATATCTTCACCATTAATTATTCCTGCAACGACACGAACCCTCGTTAAACTTAATTTTTTCTCTCGAAAAAAGACAATTGTGTACATCTCGATCTGTTGTCATCTATTTTTAATAGTTGCAAACGGTGCAGCGATCCGCGTCGATGTCCCGGCGCCGTCGCTCACGGGCAGGCCCGTAAAAACCGGAAGTCGAGCACGCGATGATATATTAACGTCTCCACTTCATTTCACAGAATTCTTCTCTCGTCGTTCCGGCGTGTCATCGAGCGATAGCGTTGACCGTGCGCTCGGTCCTCGCCGACCGATAACACTATTTGAACTGTCAGTTATTGTGTCGGGGTGATAGTGTGTGAGCCGGTGCCACAATTAGACGGCCGTGAAAAGTTCGATTCCTCGATATCTATCAGTGGCAGTGTGACGATGCTATGTCATTCGAAAAACCTGTGAATAGCCGCGCGCGCGCGCGGAATCTTTCGAGAACGAGTTTTTTTGTGTTTCTATTCACCGAGTGTGGAAAATATGGGAAATAAAGTTTGAAAGAGATCAATAGGTGCGAGCCGACATACAGCGATTCAAAACGAGTTTTCGGTAGTCGAAATGTCTGGCCAGTGCGCGTCCAGTAAAATATAAATACCCGCGAAAACATCGAATGGAATTTCGATTCATCGAATGTGTAATAGAAAGCGTAAAGCACAATACAGTTTCGGAAAAAATGTCCAGAAAAATGTGGAATAAACATCGTTCATCGGATTACCGATTGGACGAAATAATATAAAATAGTGATTAAAAATATTCTGGAGTCAACGATACAATCTGTAGAACGAAGTGGAATGGAGAAGGTATATTTTCTGGGTAAAAGAATTTCTTAAATTCATACGACAAAAGAAACGCAATCTTAAAAATCAAATGAGAAATGCATATAAAAATGTTTGTTCCCCAATAAAAAGTAATAAAATAGATTAGAAACAGTATCGAATGCACTAAATATAAAATGAAAAGGTAGTACAGAAAATTCCTTAAACTCGTCGAACAAAATAAAACACAGCTTTGAAGATCAATGACGAGCGAGTACACTAAATTCCTCCCACAAAAACTAAAACGATCTAAAAATAATATAAAATTTCTGGAGTCCAAGAGGCAGGTTCCGGTTCAGGGCCACTGAGGATCTCGATCGACAGCTCCCCAAAAAGATCCCGAGAGACCCGGTGCTAAATAAAATCAGCCAAAGTGTTCTCGGCTTGCTTCTCTGTTGCCTGGTCCCGGTCTGTAAAAATAGAAGCCCGTGATTGATTCCTGTGCTCTCGAGCGGGGATTACGTCTCTACGAGAGACCTTCAACGCGAGAGGAATGCGAGCCGTGCGCGCGGTGAATCAATTCATCCAAATCACAGTGTTTATGCGAATCAAAACGATACGGAATGTCTCTGGCTCTTCTGCGCGAACCTCGATTTTCAGACGATTCTATTTGCATACAAGAAATGTCCTGGATCGACCGAGCGTGAAGACGATAGTGTATTTATTTCTGGAAGCTAGAATCGAAAAAGGCTGCTAAAAGTTTGGTACCGGCTTGTCTTCGTTCTGTCCTTGCTCGAGTGAGAGCTGTGTTCTGTTGAATGGATATTATTTGCGAAGATAGGGACTGCAACAGGAAACTTTGGTTTTATTTTGTTCCGTTCCGTTTTCTTTTGGAGAGTCGACAAAGCCCTCTGGCAGGAGTCTGATCCGGCATCATCTCAGCGTTGTGTTGTTTTTCTTTTGTTTTTCGGAAAGTCCGCGCTCTCTGAATGGATTTTATTTGGGGGAAGATTGAAGTGCGTTCTCTTTTGGTGCTAGAAGACCTGTTTTATAAAATCACACTTATATAAAAATCTGTACTACTTTAAATGCATACATTGAGCCAGCGACAGCAAACAATGCTACAGCTTAATCTCGTCCTCCTCCGCGTCTAAAATCTGCAGTCCTTTAAACAAATATTAAACTTTGTACTTAACGAACATTAAACTACAGAGAAACTGTACAGTCTCAAACACTACATCAGTAGACAGCGGATTTTATGCATTTATGACAAAAATAATATTAATGCAATGTGAAACAGCAAATTTATTAAAAGAATTTAGAAATACAATAATTTTCAACCCATTAAATATATTACGAAAGAAAATAGGTGTCTATTTCACTCCAGCTTGATGGAATTCAGGTGGAAAATTTTTATTTTGCGTAAACATCCGCTATCTATACATCAGTGTTCTCTTATCCTCTTTCAGAACCAGAATCGAGAGTTCTAACCATTCTTATAGAGGAAAAAATAAAGAAATTATAAAAATCAACATCACAAGAACTCAATCAAGCAAAGTGTCCAACTCAAGTGCCCACGGATCTCAATTAAAATTGTGTGGTTCCAATTAAACGTGTCTCTGTTTTCCAAACGATTTCCGGTGAAGTGTCGCAAGTGTTGTCAGGGAAATAGTGCAACGAATAGTGTACGGGGATGGACTGATGGCAAGTGATACCGGGCGGAATCAAGGATCACCGATGGCCAGCAGTGGCGTAGAGTACGAGTGGCTGGCAACGTGCTCCTCCGGTTAATGCGCCAGCTACGACGAAATTACACAGTGGCACCGCAGCCAGGAATTGCGAGGAATTGCCAGGATAACGCGGTCGTACTCGATTACCGGGGGTAGCTGGCAGGAGAGATCCGCTCTCGCAGCGGGTGCGCCGACCTAGGTACGTACATTATGCGCCTACATTTACACGTGCTCGCGATAACGGCCCTACCTGGAAAGTAGACTGGCCTGTGCTCGGTGATCTATGGGCCCTGTTGGTTCTTGTGCCTGGGTCGTGACGCCTTTCGTTCCCCGTCGTTAACTGCCTTATGGGATTTTTTTGGGTTCCATAGAAC
>CM052324.1:2822788-2862582 GCA_028455615.1 Lasioglossum zephyrum | reverse complement strand
CACAAAAAGAAAAAGAAAACAAAATATAATAATATAATATGCATTTTGAAATTTTGCAAAGAATCAAAGAAGTTATCAGGTGACCACGTTTATATTATTATGTTAGATCTGTGATATTATGTTTCTGGAAGTTTTTAAAAATCGATCTTCCAGTCAAAAATTCGGGAAAAATTGATAATCGTGTATACTACAAGGTAGAATGTTATTGAATTTTTTTCTTAATTTCTTGAAGATTGAAACTTGCCACTGATTCTTTGGGAGTTCGTACAGCAGACATATGTACACACAGAGGCATTATATTCACAGAACTATTCCATATAAAATGTTTAAATACATTTCGATGTTCGTGCGAGCGAGTTCTGAAAACTGGGAACATTTTCTAAACCTCTTTCGTTCACGGGGAAATAAAGAGCCGGAGAAAGTAGGAAACATGTATCCGGGGCTGGTGTGTATTTTCGAGAGCTCTAATAAAAAGCTTTAATTAATAGCAAACATGGAGCCGGGGCGAAGTAGATTTATTTCGAAAACTCACGAGCGAGCAACTACCGCAACGCGTCTTCGTCCTGTTCCGTGTTCGGGGCTATTTGCGCGTTGAAATATTTTAATTCCTGACGGTTTTTCCCGTGGCCCGCAGGCTCTAGACATTTTTATACGCGACAGTACTAGCGATTTCCTTTGATCTTTGCTGGGGAAAACTCGCATAACCTCTGCCTCTGTGACGAACGCGGAGCTTGAAAAATTCCACCGACTCGGATGTTCTTAGATCGAGGTGTCCGCTTTGAGTGCTATATTAAAACCGGCTTCCGGTTTGCTAGAAACTTGCTGGATCGACAGGGAATTTATTCGACAATTATTGTATCGATAGGTTCGCGGAAGAGTTTGATGTTTACAGTTCGATTTTAACGAGATTTTTCTGAGGTCGTAATGGTCCGGATGGCGACATGCTTGGAGCATAAAATAAGTGGTTCGACAGGGATTGTTACAGCATTTTATACAAGTTGTGACGAGCAAGAGTGGAACACGAAATAGAAGGAACATCAATTTGATATTAGTGGTTCGTTATTTTCCATCTCTTCAAATTGTTAAAAGAAGAATTCAAGAGTTTATGCAATTTATAACAAGAAAGAGTAACTGAAATACAGAATTGTAAAAATATTATAAGAATTTATATATTTTATAACAAGTTTGAGACTGTAGAATATATTTCCACCATAAGAAGGTGGCATTATTAAAAATGCAGTATAGAACGAAGCACGTAAGTTCGCTTAATTGTCGAGCAAAAACAGCTCGGCACGGAACGTGGTTAATTAAGCTTTTACTATTGTATTAGTCTCGTTTCTGTAAATATTCGTCTCTTTGTAATGTATGGTAAAATTGGTTGAATAATTTGAAGGAAATGAGATGTTGGGGATTTGCAGCTTCTACGAAAATTCTGCCTCCGGCCCCCATGTGTCGTTCGTTCCCATTCTTCTCGATGGTCGGTCTGTTCTCCCCGAGTACCATCTGAAAACACTCGGCGTGCCCTTTCACAACCTTCTTCCCTGCTCCCCACCGGCTTCCTAAGCCGATGGGCTATTCACGGCCCTGACAGGGCCGGCCTTTGAGGTGCATGACCTGTGTGCAACTGCACCGAGAGGCAGAGCGAAACAGAAAGAGCAGAAGAGGGAAAGAGAAAGGGAGAGAGTCGCGCATAGAAATGCTCCGTGAAACGATCGCTATTTCTGCTCATATTGCGTGCTCCCTTTGATCATTACTCGCTGTTTATCATACCCGGCACGGTTTACAACTGTGCCACACGCGAGCGACTACAATTAAGAAGAAGTCGACACCGATTCGAAAACATTCGCACGACTCAATCTGCCGACCCTTGTTTTGTGTTCGATGGTGCAGTCAGTATAATGCATGTAGATACATGTGGTGATGGTCAGTTGTTGAGTGTAGTGTTCGGAGTCTTTGGTACCACTTTAGAACCTGCAGAATAATTGTAGGCGTTGTATTAACCCTCCGATTTGACCGACAACGAATTTAACTGACAACGCCTTTAACCGACAATGATTTTAGATACGTTGGCTGTCTTTATTGTCGATCAAATCCGCTGTCGGTCAAATCTGGAGTAGGTGAAATGTTATCGGTGAAAACTGTGTTGGTGATTTTCTGAGTCTATTTTAACCGGGAACATCCAAATTGTCATTTAAGTACTCAATTTGTTGCAATTGAATTAACTGAACAGCAGTTTCATTGAGGATATCGGAAAGGGTAATGTGTCTACACGAAATATCATTAAATTAAATTTTTAAAAATTATTAATTAGAGTGGTGAACGGTCCTAAGCATATTGCCAATTATACTGAAAAATTGCAGCACCTTTGAAACAATTTTAAAATCCACAAGAAAATTTCTTTGCAAGTATAGTTACGCTGTAAGTAGCCTGCGGATTTTATGTATTATTCTTAAATCATTATTAAAAAGATTCGAAGACATCAGCGTATGTTAGTCTGATAATTAAGAGAAGAAAGAAATTTTTATTTCGTTCCCGTGCATTGCAGTGAATGCAAACATTTTCTATTTTGCATAAAGATCCGCAGGCCAGTTACAAGGTCCCAGGCAAAAGTATTTTTACATTGATTGAAACAATTGAAGTAATTAATGCTATTTATTCAGTTTCTCGGTGACTAACGGTGATCGCATAAGCTTGCGAAACGATGAACGTATTGTGACAAACATCCGCAATCCAGTAGCCGGAATTATATGATGATGCTAAATAATGCACAGAGACGTAATAAGGTGCAGTGGCGCGCTGTTTATTATGTTGCCTCCACAGAGTGGTTCTAAACATAGTCATTAACACGTTCCCGACTCCGTGACCCACCACTGCTTGGTCATTAGGTGTTCCTCCCATCCGATGAAATGAGTAATTGAAAGTGTCACTGCACTTTTACCGACAGCACGCCTTTCTATTCTAAATACAACAAATTCACAGCTAAAAAGACATGACAAAAACACCGGTGTAAAATGCTACTTTGTAAGTTTAATTACGAATAAGAAAGGACAATAATTATTTATAGAACACAATGATTTTTTAATACGTACTATTATCTTTTATTACTGGATGTTATAAATATAAATTAACTACACCGTTCACATAAGTAGACTGTGGATTTCTGTACAAAATAAAATTTGTAGACTTATATTGCAACATGAGCAAAGAAAAATGTTTATGAAATTTCAGAATATGTGCAATTGATACGGAATGTATTTCCACAAAATTTAGTTTTTACCCTTTGCACTCGAAGATCAAACGTTTCTTCTGACCTAGAATATATTTCCATTCACTATGATTTTTTAAATTTGGTAGATGTGAAATTGATATACTTCATGCAATACTTAAATATTTAGTATTCGGTTAGACACCGAAATATCTAATTATGTAAACAGTATATGTAATATAACATAATTATACATAATATAACATAATACTATACTAACATAATAATATAACATAATACTATAATAACGTAATAATATATAACATAATTATGTAAATATTTTCAACATAGGCCATCATAAAAAGTTGTGAATAAGAACGCTTAGAGTTTAGAGTATGTCCATCTCACCAGGGTAATTCAAAGGCTCCGATTTACTGGAAATGCTTTCTCCAAGTAGAAATGCCCCTGGCCTCTCTCCTCGCCACGTGGGGCCCAAACCGTGGCCCGCAGATGTGCTCCCCAGAGATCACGGCCCCCTTTTTGTCTCCTCCCTTTCTCTCTTTTTCCTCACCCAGGTTTTCGTGAAGCAACTCGCACGCAACAAGGGCGAGAGGGAAAGAGAGGGGGGAGCAGTTGACTGTCGTTCATCCTCGCAAATAAACCACGTGCCCGACACAACGGATCGTGTTGTCGGCTTCGGTGCACGATATTGCGCCACCACCGCGATGCTCGATGCACTTTTTGTTTCTTGGGTCCTCGCTGCGCGTCGCTTATTTATACTCCTCGTTATTGCCTCGAATTCGGTCGCCTCTGTTCATAGTTGCTCGCTTCGCTCCTCGCCCGCTGCGATTTATTCGCCGGAGAATGGTTCGGAAACGATCCACGGGGCTTTATCTGCGAGCTTTGTAAACAGTTAACTTTTCGCGCGACCATTTTCTCAAAAACTATTTACCGTACCTTGCGCAACCAAGTCGTGTACCAAAATCAAATATTTTTTCGGAATAAAGGAAAATATGCGTTGGGTGCACAAATAAATTCATGGTCCCTGATCATTTGCTGTTTCAAAATTTTTCATGTAGATATTTCGCAATTATTGAAATTATGTTCTGTTATGAAAAATTTCTAAGACGTCAGAGATCGAGCCTGAACATATGTAATCACCTATGCAATCGATTTGCAGCAAGAACGCAATAAAAATCCGCGTCAAACGGGAACAAATAGAAAGATACTATTTGATCGCAATACATAGAGCATCCGCTGTTAATCAGTTAACAGTTTTACGACCTCATAAACTTACGTCATAAAGGAAGCGCCTTCAACGCCATTAACTCCTAATCTTATTAATCAACCGTTGCAGTTTATACATTTATAGCGTTCCCTAGACGAGCGACAGTAAAATAAAAATCTTAATAAAGTCCGGAGCTGTATAAACTAAGCAAACAGTTTTCAATGTTGAAAAATCACGTGACTGGAAGATAGTAGATTTCTGTGTTACCTTATAGACATGATAAATAAATTTTTAGGTTTATCGGTTTAGTTTGAAATATTTCAGTGAAAAATAAAACGATCGAGAATATAAAAAGTTTCTCTGGTGAAAATTCTCTGGTGAAAATGGAGAGGAAGGTTAAAAGAGGAGCGGAACAGAGGCGAGATTAAAGATCTCGTCGCGCGATCAATTGAGAGGTCAAAACGGTTTAAGCACCGTACATAAGCCACTCGAAACAGCCGGCTTAACGAGCGTTCCTAACGCGAGCTGCTGTTTTCGCGATTGATGCGTGCAACGATTATTAACTCATTAACAGAGCGACCGAGCCCACGGTGATCGCATTCCGACATCGAGGACGATCTTACTTCTCTATTGAAATCAGCAGGGAGTGATATCGATCTTACATCACAGCCAGCGAACTGTGAATTTGATGCGTTTTCACAATGACCAAGCGAATTAAAGCGTCAATGAATCTTCGATTATGAACTTCTCGGCTGCAACTACGAGGAAAAAATCGGGGAATAATCGAACTATACTCATTTTAAAGGGTGAAGCTTTTATTTTCACTCCAGTATGCTGTTCTGTTTTTTGAAAAATGATTTTTATACATTTATGCACTGATGATCCATTTTGGAGCCCATCTGCGCTCTAATTATGTCTGTAACTCGATGAAGAAAAATCGCAAAGCGACCTACCCGGGCTCGCCTCAAACTGTGAAGCTTCTACTTTAATCCTGTTACGTTGTTTTGTTTTTTGAAAAATGTTTTCACGAAACAGAGTAAAACGTTAAAGATACCTCTTGTTGAAAATTTTATTACGAAAATTCAACTATCTGTGTGACGCTCGAACAATTTTTTCCGTATCGTAGCAACCATGACGCCAAAGCCCGAAGTCTTCTTTTTTCATAACAAAACAACAAAAAGTGATGTGCGATTTTTTATTGCCGTTCTATCGCACTTTGGATCAAAAGTGTGTCACGTAGCATATTGGTACGGGCTGAAAAATATTTATTAAATTCGTCGGATTTAATTTATTGTTTGTGCAGGATGTTTGATTGAAGTCAAACTTGATTTATCCGAGTCCGGGTTGGTGGGTGCGGTGTCGGTGAAATACGTGTCGATAATTTCAATGTAACCCGTTTCGTGGTCGCTGGCTCGGGTCCAGAAGCGTCTGTTTAAAGGACATCGTCTGCTGGAAAAAAAAACACTTCCTGGATAGATAGGGGTGCCTTTATTTACACCCCATGTAATCCGGGTGGTCCGGATGCGAATAAATCGAGAAGCGCCCCCGTGACGTTGGTTTCTTGCCTGCTACGACGTGTAACGTCCCCCTTTTTTCGCACTCTCCTGTCATTTATTTCGACAATGTCAACGTGAAGTCTTTTTCTGTTGCCTCGATGGGTGCGATAAATGGTATTAATCATTCTTCGGTTGGGCCTGGTGGGATCGAGAGATCAGGGCTTCTTGGTTGAAGCCTCCCTGAGGAATAGAGTAAGTCACTTTTTTACCCCTGGGTTAGGATAATCATTTTTCAGCAAATGCTATACCACATTTTTTTATTATTCAAATATTGTAGTAATCAAGTAATAGTTTATTTTTACAATATTGAAGACATTTTTCGGCACACACATAGCAAGTACTAAAAATTGTTTGTTTTGGCTATTACCCATTTTGTTTAACATACACTACTTTATACATTAATTTACAGACGCAAAGTTTCTCTTGAAAATGGTCCACACCTGGATCGAAACGTCGAGATTCATTTAAATTGTAAAATTGCTTTGGTTTAATCGAACCTGTGCGCCGACAACATAATCTAAATTCTATTGTAGTAATTATGCGTAGACTCTGCGAATCTTCATGCAAAATAAAAAAATGTTTGCATTGATTGCAGGACACAGGAGTCAAGTAAAAATTGCATTCTTCTTTTAGTAATCCTATTAAGCTAGAACTAATACATTGATGCCCTTAAATATTTTTAACATGTCCACGGCTTTAAATGGTACGTGTCCATTTTTACCATAAGTGCACAAAATCCGCAGTCTAATTATGAGTTGAGGAGTATTTCATTTGATTATTTTACTCGAGTAGTTGAATTATTTTGATCTATTTCAACTTTAGAATTATTCGAGCTAAGGGTGGAGTTCAAATTCGACACGGTTTTTACACTGCAAATTTATTTTATTTCTGGTGACGATCAACGCAATTAGTGACAATTACTAGTCTGTCAATAATGAAATTTTCACCTCTTGCTACGACCTAGTTATGTTCTGTACTAAATAGGTGAAGAATTTCTCACAAGAAAAAATACAAATTGCAACACGAAAGCAGTCTTCACATCGTTGCCCACGCAACGGTATAGTCGTAGGCGCGATTCACGCCTTATTATAGCAAGTGTGTCGCATTAGGTGTACCAGCATCCACTATGGACACATTCCATTTCATGCTCAATCAAAAATTTGAACTCTCAATTTTGTGGTGTGGATCCTTTAATTTTTCTCATTCACTCTATTATTTTCTCAGTGATCTTACCATTTCTGGACTGACTTTATAATTTTTTCATTGATCTCACAATCTTTTTATATATTAATAAACTATATATTAATAAAAACATTTACTTTACAATTTTCCAATTGACCCTACAATATTGGACACAAACAAGTTTATTAAAGTCTCCAGAATTTTTCTTAAGTTATACCAATTTTATCATAAATCATATCATATTCGTCAATGATGAATTAATTTTCTCAATAACCGTACGGATTTTATTGTAGCTAGGTAAAACCTTTGTGATTGGTTCTAGCATTTTTCTAGAGGTATTACAACGTTTTCATTAATCCTCCAATTTTCTTATTAGTTTTAAAAATTTTTCCGTGAACCTAATTTCAGTGTGGTCATAAGAATTGATCGTCGACTCGATAATTGCGTGTGGTCCAAATCGATTGCCACTCATCCACGCCTCTCGATCCCATTCTCGATACCAGGACATAACGCAGGCTCCTCTCGCACAGAACAACGCATTGAACCCAGTTGATCGTTCGGACAGGCGGACAGAAGGCTCTCCAGCTCTCCAGTTTCTTCGTGGAGCTGGTAATTGCTGGTCGACGTTGATACGAGGATCTAGCCGTCGAACCTCGGTTTTTCAGTCGGGCCTCCGGGAAACTAATGCAAATTTATTCGTGGCGAAGTTGCCGCTGGCTTTTTAGACAGCCTAGAGGTTTTGCTATGGACAGAGGTTAGGCACGGTAGCTGATAATCTCGTAAACCGAGTTAACCTTTCATCTGCAAACGTTTCTGTGAACATTCTGCTTTGCTGCTGACGAGGCCTGGATCAGGCGTAATTTTTTGGTTGTAGATAGAATTTTTTAAAATATAAAGTCCAAAAAGAATTGTAATCACTTAAATTAGCATTGAGAGCACGCCCGTTAATTAGTTATTAAAAATTACAGATAATATAATTGATTGAAGATCCGATAGAACAACAAGACATTTTTCAACAATTTATATATTTTTTATTCATTCCAATATAACGTACTTTCCGCAAGCAAACGTCTCCAACAAATCCTTTAAAAATTTCCATCCTCTCTGAAAGGGTTAATTCTCGAATTCCGGAAGTCTGCAGCCTATCCCGGAGATTTCAATCGGGAGGATTACGTCGATCCCTCTGGGATCGTGCTCGGACGTCGTGTATCATCGTGCCAGTAATGGCTCTCCCAAGGTAATCGTCTTCCAGTGAGTCTAATATCGGTTTCTTGCGGATTAATATTCGTTAAGGAGGCCGGCGATTACGCGGATTGCTTCCGGAAGAAAGATTGCTTGCTAAGGCCTACTCTCCGGGAACAACCGGAAATGTGGAAATATCGTCTCGAAAAAAAAAGAGAAAAAAATACGAGAAACCTAAAAACCCAGAAATATCGCCGCGGTGTTCGCCGTTCGCGTTAATGAGACGATATCGCCAGGATCTCGCGAGAGCCGCGTTTAATCGCGGTAATCGTGCTAGATCACCTCGATGCATCTCTTAAGCTGCGTCCACACTGAAGCGATAACTCGAAAGCTTATATCATTGCTGTTCAAATGGGCCATTCGCTAACCTTTCCTAACAAAAAACTTCATGCCGATTCTCATCCCTGCATTTCTAGATATAAGGTAGTATTGTAATAGGGAAAATTAGATACTATTATATATACTAATTATTGTAACAAAGAAAATTCTGAAAAACCAGGCCTATTTCAGCTACTCGATTGCACATTTATGAATTGTTTCAGAATTTTTAGAAACCTAATTTTAAGAAATAAAACCATTGTGGAATGCCGATCTCTTGTAGAAGTTATGAGATGCTTAGTTTATATTTTTACAGTTTCGGTATGCACCAGTACCAAAGTGGATGTGCTTCAGTGAAAACGTAGCTTCACACTCCCGCTATTAGGGTCGCCGGGAACGCATGGATCCTGTTAATCAAGGAAATGCAGATTCGCGGGCCGCATTCTTCTCGATTAGCGAATTTCGCGCTCCACCGGCTTCGCATCGCCACTAATGCATTATTAGACCGATCTTTATGCACCCGACGAGATTAAGGCTGCAAGCACGACGATTTTATTCTATTTCTTCTTCGAAGCATCTGCGAGACGGCGCTGTAAATTTTTGCGCTTTATTGTGGTTATTTATGGGATAATGTGGCGAAGTACGACAATCTCTGCAGGTGCACTGGGTGTGTCTCGTTTTAATGGGTCGATGAAATTATTTCTGGAATTATTTTATGCATAGGAGAGTCCGAGGAATTGCGATTTTGATGCTTTAATCCCTTACACTGTAATGTGTTTTATTGTTCAAAGAAATTGAATTTAAATCTTGGACGAGGATATTTTTTTTAAATTTATTCCTGAATATATTTTATAATTTTCCTGAATATTTTGTGTACTGCAATAACTATAAAGAATATTTTTAAATCGATTTTTGATCAGACTATTCGATAGAGCTCCCAAACAAAAAAATTCATGAACATTCTACCTAATAGACAGTGTATTATTTAAGAATTTTTGGTTGCAATATCAATGTTTTTAAAAATCCGGAATCATATAATTGCCAACTTTTGTTTCGTTCGATTCAAGGGAGCTCTAGCACAAAAGTTTGACGCTTAAAGTTTCGGCAACGGTCTAAGAAAATTTCGTACGTCGCTTTGTGATTCCACCTCTGTCTTTCTCTCTGAAATTGACCCACAATGAAGACGTTGCCGCGAGAAGAGTAGAAAGCGCGAGAAACGTGAGCACGCCGCGAGGGTTGACCGCTAAATGCCCGACAAAAGCGTTTCTTTTTCCTGAAGACAATGCGGGTGCCGCACAATGCCCGGACCGCAATAAAAAACGAAATAGATGGCCCATAGAGAGAGGGAAAGAGAGAGAGGAGATGAGAGACCGACCCGAAAGAGAAAGAAGTCTCCTCTCGTAATTATCATCTTGAAAAGTATGTACATTCCGCCCGTGGCTAGAACGCGCCCGCTGGCGGAACCATCGCCGCGGAATGCACCTCCTGCAAAACCTATTTTTCGGATGCACTGACCTGGATCTTAGGCGTGATGCTCGGAGACTGTTATCGTGATCGCGTTACGGGACAAATAACCAGGGATTCGCGTGTTTGCAGATCGGAGATCGTTCCGAGCGACAACCTTATGCTCCGGTGCATCTCGGGTGCATCCGAGGCAAGAAAAACGGTCGAGCTTGTTGACTAATGAAATTCGACCGAGTAAACAATTTTTTAACACTTGTATCAATAGCTGGCTTCTCGAGCGCCATTCAATTTGTTTGAATGGTTTTTGTACGCTCCCGTTGACAAATGTTCCCGGAGAATTTAAGCTCTCGCAGTACGATTTTATTCGTTGCTATAATAATTACGAATGGTCTGTCTTTTAATTTATATTTAATTCGCCAATAATTTAATTTATATGCTTCAAAGCGGAAGACTGCAGGTTTGAAGAATTAAAATGATTGAAAGCTATACATACGCTATCTTTAATTATGTTAAAAAATTATTTTAAAAAGAAAGTAACTTATAAATGACTACTGTCTTTTATTGCAACGAACGCATACAAATTTTAGTTTGCATAATGATCCGCAGTCTATTCATAAGAATACAATAGACGGACAAATTTATTCGTGGCTCTTTCTTCACAGGATCCATTTACGAATAATTTACATTGCACATTGTATATTATAACCTACAAATGCACTTCATTACATTTCAATTTGAAACAGCGTTTGAATGATTAGCATGTTAGAATGTAGCATTAAATGCTCTGTTTAAAATGATGATTTTGAAGATTTGTTGCTAGTAAAAAAATGTTTCCTGTGAAAAAAACAGAGGAGATGCAAGCATTGTTAGTATATGCAGTTATTTTCCAGGCTGGTTCCACTGTGCGGTGGGCCACAGATATCTCGCCCCAACGATCTAAAAGTAGAATTCTGGCTAGGAGATCGTTCTCGGGCCTCGTGGGAATCGTTAGGAGATCGCGAGAAGTATCTACGCTCTCGGATGGGGGCGTCGGTTTAATTCAATTTACGCCGCTCGTGATCTTATTCCCTCCTGCGAATTGAAACGGAGCACGGATGCGGAGCAGAACGCTCCGTTTCAATGCTTATCGCTTGGAATTTTCGAGACCACGGTCCCCGACGTGTGCATCCCCTAACAGTGATCAAACTACCCCTTCTTCTTCTCCCAAACTTGTCCCCTTACCGCGTAATATCAATTTTCTAGATTGCAATCCTTGGTCAAGTCAAATCAATTTACAAAATCAAAATGGGTTGAAATTTGTCATTGTGATTTCTCCATTAACAAGATGGTGAACTAATGTTATTATAAAGTGTTTATCAATGTCAGTTTATATATTATTTATATATTATATTTTATATTTGTACATTGTATAGTTTAATATATGTTTGTGTATTAAATTCCACCTGACAGAAAAAACAAGTTTGATAATGAAAATACTTCAGCATAATTTTTTAAGAGAACGATCGAGTTTTGACCCATGGTCAACCTTTGATGGTTGACCTTTTGAAATTTATATAATTTCTGGACACCCAGTACAAATTCGAGATCGCGATAACCTTGAAAACAAATGACGCCGAAGATCGTCCGAGAAGAATTATGAATACCTTACAGGGAAGTCAAACATACTTCTTCGATAGTCAATATTCGATCAGGCAACGGTCGAACAGGCAACGGTCGAGCAGGCATATTGAATTCCAAACGGCCGTGTTATGGTCTTTAACGATGCGCCGCACGAGCGCGTGGCGCAACCATTACAATATCTAATGCGGCCGAGGCCCGAAAACCGAATTAATTCCAGCCGGATATCGGCCAGCTTATACCGGATATATTCCTCCGGTTTGGCGGAACGTGTGTCTGGGTGCCAGTTTACCGGAAGCTTGATCACAGAGAACCGTTTCACGGAAGCCGTGTCTCGAAACGCGGCGCCTTTCAAAACGACGACGACGATGCCTTTCCAATTACAAATGTCGCCGTGGAATTTCAAAGAGGCTCCTACGCTGTACAATTTCCGAATGCGTTCGAATGCATGCACAACACTGTTGTATAAATCAAAATAGCCTTTTAATCAATGTAGCTCACGACGATAATTATTCTGTAATTAATAAATATTCGAAGATCATCTCTGCACGAAGACAATGATTTCTTTCGATATTTATTACTAAACTGCGGAAGACAATTCATTAAACAATATTTTCTGAATTAGAAGTTTGACGATCATACAAGTGAGTCCCTGCTCTAACCAGAACGTCCTTTCATTGTCTGTTCCAGGAGTGCAAAGTCCTCACCTCCTCGTCCTCGTTGAAAATGTAATCTCCGTGAAGATGAGCAACGAAATGATCTTGAAGACCCTGACTGCCGGCAGCAACATTCCATTCGTCGATGAGGATGGTCTGCTACCGGCCGTTGACCAGCAGCGTACTCGATCGAACGTCACGCGGAGAGAGTTCACGAAAGAGACGGTCTCCGCGAGCCTAGGCTCGAGGTACGGTCAGAGTTTCACGACCTTCCGTTCGATAGCCCAGCATAGATCGAGCCAAGAGACAGATTCCTCCAACCGGGGAGGAGTCTCGATCATGCCGAAGACGTCGACATTCGCTCAAAACACACAGAAGGACACCCAACACCGATACATCAAGCAATCCCCAGGTAGCAAACGCAACAAGCCGGAGGTCTCCGAAGTGGGACCCGAGAATCCTCTTCAGCGCTATGAGAACGCTGTGCTGAGGTATCAGAAGCCTAAATCTCGACCTAAGCGGCAAGCCAGTCGCGATCGTCAACAGCCCCAGCAACAGAACTACTCATCCAGCGACGAGAGTGTTGTTAGGAACAAGTCCAAGAGCATCAGCTCTATCGATACCCAATCTGTGAACAATATTCTAGACGAGTACGAGGATTTGGATTGCAGAAGGTCTTCAGATCTTAGCGACGTGGATAGCATCAGTGTCTCAAACTTCGAAGCTGTCATGATGGACCAGCAGAAGAAGCAACAGCAAGACAAGCCTAAAAGCTTAGCTACCAAGACGCAATCGAAGTGTTCTCCAGTTCGGGACAAGCCTCAACCGGTCCTCAAAGTGAACCAGCAGACTCAGGTGCGACAGCGTTCCCGAGAAAGACAGAAAGACTTCCCTAAACACGTCTCGCAATCTCCAACAGATGACAACCATCCCTCTCCGGTAACTTTAACCGTGGAGCCCAGCAGAAGCAAGGTCCCCGAAGTCTTGCTACGCAAGGGTGAGGTTCAGAAGCGGGTGGACGAGTGGTTGAGCCAGGCTCAGAGCCAGAACTTCCCCGTGACCAGAGAGAAGCCTCTAACAAGGTCTAACAGCAGTGCAGATCAGAAAACCCAGCGTCGTTACAGGCAGGACTCTAGATCAAGATCAATAGACGAAGGCAGAGATAAATTAAACGGGACGTCTTCGAGCTACGACGACCTTAGTCGAGCAGAAAAGAAGCTGGACCGCAAGGTGGACAAGGTGAACGTCGGCGTGAACACTAGCAGAGGGACCTACAAGGAGTATCTGGCTCTAAAGAGCAGGAACAAGGACTATGGCTTCAGCGCGTCCAGCAACCTGACCACCAGGACCAGGGATAACAGTCCTTCGACTGGCTCCAGGATCCCTCAAAGGGGTCCTCTGAGCTCCAGTTTTAGATCCAGAAGAGTAGAATCTAGCAATGAAGAGGGTCAAGTGGAGAATGACGTTCCGAATCAGGCAGCGCAGGAGAGGAGTTGTCGGATGAGGCTGGCTCCGAAGACCAGGAACGAATCCGATTATGGCAGGATCTGTCCCTCTGCAGCATCGCCTTCGGTGATACCTTCGGTGATCCCCTGCAGGCGGTTGTCGTTCAAACGATCGCCGAGCGGCGATCAAAGCAACAGCAGCAGTCGGCCGCTCGTTAAGGAAGAGACAGGCCCGAGGATGAGGGGAGGGGCGAAGGGCCCGGGCAACCTTGGTGACCAAGGCGAGCCGATCTCGCCAAATAAGGACGGAGAAAGTAGGCGGCCTGGTCCCGGTGATAAACCAGCCGATTCCGCCGCTGGTAAATCGATGGAAGCCTCGAGGAGCGCGAGGATCGTCGGAGAGCCGGCCGCCAGGGAGCGGAGAGAGGGCAAACCGGAGCAGAACGCGGCGTACGGAGCCGTGGGAGCCAGAGTGAGGACCCTTCAAGGTCAACAGGAGCTAAGAGTGACCAGGCCGAGGAATCTTCAGGGCTGCTTGCCGCCTGAAGCGAGGAAACCTCCCGTGCTGCCCAGAAGAGACTCTGCCACTCAAGACGGCAAGAGTGATCGAAGAACTTCACCGATTGGCTCACCTCACTCTACCTTCAAGCCAAACAACACTGTCTACAACGTGCAACAGTCTCCGATTCTTCAGCAGATCAATTGTTCAGCTCTACAGAAAATTAATTGTACAACTCTTCAGCATCTGAACGAACAGAACAAGTCGAAAGCGCTGGACCCCAGGTCGCATTATTCTTCGCCGAATCACGTGGAGAAGATCTACGAACGAAGTCTACAACCTCAGGTGATTCACGCGGATGATCTGGAGTCCCTGCTGAGACCTACTTTGCAAGTGTCTGCGTACGGCGAGGAGGAGGAGTCGAAGAAGCCTGTCAAAGAGGTTGAAATCGAAAAGGAAGAGGAGGTGTACGAGAGGATTGGCGAGCCTAGGTACGAGCAGTTGGAGACCATTGAAGAGGACGATCAGAAGAGCGAGGCTTCAAACTGCAGGTACCCTGAGGTCGGTTTGAGTCAGTGTTTGAAGATCCAAGGGCTAGCGAATGGAAGAGCGAAGGCTACACGAAGAAGAGACTCTATGAGTCCGAGGAGAGAGCAGTCGGAGCCTGCTAGGACATTCGTCACCTTCAAACAGAGTCAGGAGAGAACTGATTCGTTGGAGGACCAGGAAGAATTGCCAGATCCTTCAGAACCGATTATGGTCCTTGAGGACGTCCCGTATGAATCGGAGACGCTTGACAGGAGTCAGTCTTGTCATACCAGGGAGAATAGTAATCTATCGACAGCGACCATCCCGTTGGACGAGCTGGAGAGTGAAAGGAAGTTCAAGGCCGAGGAGGCATGCAGTCGCCTAAGTGCTGATCAAACGGAGACTCGGTTTAACGCGGAGAAGTTGGATAAGGTTGATGACGAGAGGATTGTTTCGCGGGAGGTTGATGAAAGAATCGAGGTGGTCAACGAGGTCCTGCTGAAAAATCTGCAGTTCAAGCAGGATTTGCCTGAGAAAGTTGCCGGCGAAGGTGATGGAGGTTTGAGGATCGTGGAGCACGTTGGCCAGAAACCGATGCCTGGGTTTCATAATGTGTTGTGTGACAATTACGAGATCGCCAGGCTCAAGGAGAACAAGATGTACGTGACAAAGGAGGAAATGGAGCGGCAGAGGCTGATGGATTTGCTGAGGAAGGGGGACGTCGATTCCGTGAAAGCGGTGAGTGATAACTTTAGGCTTCTTTGCTGTTTTTTCTTGCGAAGGTGATAAAACGGGGTCCTGAAGGATATACTCCGGTTAAGGAGACTAGTCGGGGATAAATAAAACATCAATTGTGCCTTTGTTAATTACACTCGAAGATGAAAAATGCCCCTCCGCACCAACCAAATTAATTTTTGGTCGGAACATTCAATAGAGCTCTCAAAGAAAACGCCCTGTGACAAACACGAAGGTAGTTATAGAGTGAGCAGGGATTAAAATGAATTATGCTGTATTTCTTCTGTTTTACTCAACAAAAAGTTAGAATAAATTCATGAACATTCTACGTAATAGGACACAAGGCAGTGAATTATTTCATAATTTTTGGATGCAAAATCGATAGTTTTTTAAAATCCTGAAGCATAAACTTGTCGATTCGTGGTAGGGGTATCGATGTGGACGGAGTATAGATGAATAGGATTCTGGAAATTATAACGTTCCGAGCTAGTTTTTCGTTAGGCAGAGAAAGGTGTGCCTTCTCGCACCTTTACAGCTTTCTCTCAAGTGGGAGAGGCTGCGAGCGGAAGTTATGGCCCCGTGGCAAAGAGTAGATCGGCGTTAATTGCGCGGTGCCGAGCGAATTATACCTAGATAAGCTTTATCGGATGCTGTATCTCAATTATACGCGGATACTCTAATTAGAACCCGGACTGGTCATCGACGGAAACCGAAAATATGTATATATGTAGAGGTGGACGAAATTAATATCGCGCCGGAATGAGGTTGGTAGTGGGTGGAGTGGAAGATCAAATTAGGTTCAAACTCGAAATCACGATATTAATAACGTGCTCGATGATCGATTTTAATTCCTTTTGGGAATGTTTGATTAAGTTAAGAGCGTTTCAGGATTATAGTTCTTTTTTTTATCCACTGCGATTTAAGGTTTCGACAATTTTATAGGATTTCAATCATTTAGATCCAATATTGAGACTGAAAAGTTGAAGCATTAATTACATTCTTGATGAAAGCTTTTAATTTTTCTGTGACAGGTTTAATTAACTGAAATGAGCATAGAGATTATACCTTTTACGGTGTGTGATTAAGGGTTTTAAAAATTTAGTAACAATTGATTTTTCTTCTTATTTTGTCATCTTGTTTTCATGAACTTTAAAGTACGCCGACTAAGTAGTTCTTTTACAAAACAACTGTAGCGCACAGAGTTCTTTTTATATTCTTTTTGAAGACGTGTTTTATTATAAGGTAATAACTGTTAATTGTTTCGATGCATCCGCTCCACAATTCGCTTAATCCGTTTCATTATGCCGGATTCGTATCACGCCGCACAATTTTGCCAGAGCCGAGCTGAAATTCCGTATAAACGATTTTAAGTGCTGTAACATTTATGTTCCTCGCCCCATTACTGTTACGTTGTTTCCTCTAGTTTATAGAGTATTATCTGCTTTGTTCTCCCTTTAACAATTTACGATAAAACTAATTCCAACTAATGCTGGGTGTACCGACGAATAACAAATTTTATTATCGTGTACGCACACGTAGAATAGATATTACGCAACACTTCCATGGCATTGAATTTTTTATTGAACGTCATAAATATGATAGCTTGATAAAAGCGGTAATAAATGTAATATAAATATATATACAATTGAACAATTAATATACTGTTCAATCATTTCGTTCCAGTTTTTGTATTGTTAACTAAAAGCAAATACGATTTATTTAGAGTTTCTTCATTGTGAATTGATGTTACATTACCATGCTTCAAACAATGTTTCTCTGAAAAAACAGCAGCTTTACAAAAATGTAATAAACTATTTAATATATTAATTATATTAATATAATATTATATTATATTATATTAATTATATAATATATTAATTAGTTTAGCAGCAAGACACGTACTACGAGAATCTTTAACTTTCGATGAAGTACAGCACTTCATGGGTGCCTGATTAAACTATAGCAAGCACCAAAAATTTCACACTTTAGGTAAAATTTTTGATATCAACTTTTGGCCAGCTAAATCGCTGAAAGGGACCACCCTGCGTCGAGACTCGGCTCTAGTTTCACTGGTTACTACGGTTGATTCGGCACAATGTGTAAACGAACTCGCAGCTATGTTCCATAATATCAGAGGGCGGCGCGGTTTCACGCCTCATCGGTGTCGACGAAATTTGCGAAGTTCTAATCGACGTAGCGAGTTGCAAGGCAAAACACCGGGAACCGGAGAAAAGAGGCGCGGATGGCGATTCGGTGAACACGCGATGCAGATAAAGACCAAATGGATCGTGGCCTGACCCAGCCCGTTCCGACTTGTAATTGCTATTGGAAGGACCACTGACTCGGCACGCAACTCGGAACACATCGCTGCCGATGCCAACGGCCAATGTAATTATTGGCTTGCTGTCAGCCGTATCGTTCCAATGAAGCTTATCGCGGATCGAATTAAAACGGAAGGTTAACGCTGCCACGACTCGCTACGCGTTATGAAACGCAGTGACATCCGTGCTCTGCCGAGCCGTGAAAATCCGCCGAATCCTCGCAGATTCGAGGGATCGATGAAATATTGTGCGCTCACTCCGCGCGTAATGCACTGCTCGAAAGTTTCGAATACGAGGTGTGATCCAGTGACAGATTAAGACCTTCAGAAGCCCTGAGCACTTTGAAGACGCATGTACGACAGAGAATTTTATTTTTGGAAAAATTTTTATTTTCTTAATAATTACAATATTTATAAAAGACGCAAATAATTGTTTGCTATGCGTAATAATAATGACGTAAATCTAGATGGCAAAATGTGGCGCCCTGTATGAAGTATAATATGATGTAAGTTATAATATGATACCTTGAGAGTACTTCGAAGCTTTTATAAATATGGGACTTGTCGTTCATTAATATTTTGTGGGAGGTAAAAGGAAGTAGAAAAGACCCTTGAATATTTATTGTATGTGGGGAGTGTGCGTGTGTAAGTGTAATGTGAATGCAAGAGGGGTGGGATGGCTGTACTCACACTAATATTATTAATAATATGGAACAAATATGCACGCTAATCATATTGCACTATTATTGATGGCCAGTGTGATAAAAACTTATATGTTGTATTAATAGAGTTGTACAAATCCTGAGTATTTGCTAAATATTTATCAGTGAAAGTCTTTTCTTCAGACCAATACATGTCCAAGTATTTCTCAATCTTTGGAAGCCCCCATTTCTCCTGCAACAAAAGTATCAATCTTGATCCACAAGAGTAATAGTGAGAGCAACACACACCCTCTTCAGAGGTAGCCCATATTTCCGTAGATCACGTGGATCCTTCTCAGTACCGTCCATCTTGTTTAAGGGGTCGGAAACGTCTGGGCTGCAGGTTTGGAGGCGGACGAAAATTAATTTACGCTGTCCTTGAGACAGGGAAAAGGAAAAAGGGAAACGTCGGGGAAACCTCGTTAAGGGGTGAGTCTCTTCGTGTTCTTCTCTTCCCCTTTCTATCTCCCCCTCCTCTCTCTCTCCCTCCCTCTTTCTGAGACTTTCGGACGTACTAGCACGCGTGCTACAATTTATTGCATCTTTCTTGCGCGTTAAAGCGTACTATGAACCGCATACCTAATGCTCGGTTCCCAGCCGGGCTGAATCATAAATCGTGCGGCTCTCTCCGTTCGTTCTTCTCAAGCAAAGTCCCTGCGCCTCTTCGGTATCTTGCCTCTCTTCTCTTCGAGGTCGTGTCCGGAGATCGTGCGCCTTCAAGAGCAACCGTGGGCAACGATGTTCGCGAATCTACTACACTCGAAGACTATAATTCCTGTTATTCTTGGTCTGGGCTATTCGACTGTTCGGAATCGAGGTCTTTAACTGTGAAAGAATGGTCTCAAGATCGACTTTTTTGAGCTGATCCATTTTGAACCTCCCTAGCTTTTACTTGGAGCAATAATCTTCGGACTAGAGATTTTTATGCAAAAAGAGTATAAAAGTGTAGTGAGTAAAAATAGTAGAAAGTGGTAAATAGTGTGAATAGCAAGTAGTGGATAGTGTGAAAAGAGTAAGTAAAAACAGTATGTAGTAAATTGAATGAAAATAGTGGTTCCATTGTTTCAAAAGTATGTAGTTTTTAATAAATGGTTCCCGGTTGTCTCTAAGAGGGAAATTTAATGGCAGCGATGTTGTAAGACGTTTGTAACGTCGTGGATGTAACATAATGGGCGAGAATGTACATATAAGCGGTGATTTGTGGGTGTTTAATTTTCGGTGACCGTCGTTAGAGTAAACTCGAGATGCCGCGTGAATAGCTCTATCGTTTTCACGACACGCGACCGGTGATTGGACGACAGCCAGTACGTACCGCGCATAAAGATGCCATTCAACGGGGCAGACGTTAATGGGACGGATTAATAAGTGGTTTTTCGCGGCGTTGCTTCGTTAAGGAAGCGAACACAGAGATTTTATACCGGGTGGCTTGGGAAACGTCTAGCCAAGAGGATTATGTTAATAGAAATCCGCAGTAACACGATATCCATTAATTTTTATAATCCTCTGTGGTAAGGGCAGTAATATTCAATGTTAAATGATAGAATGCTCATCAAATATTCAATATAGAAAAACCCTTTTATTTCTTTTATAATCAAATTCGAATTTTAAATGATTTAATCACTTTTGGGCTACTCTGTATTTTTGAGGGGATGAAAATTTCATCATGAAATTTGAAAAATCACCCTGCAATTTGGGGTGAGGTACATACTGAATTTATTAAATGTTTATATTATTTTCACTTGTCCAGATCCTTCATGAATGTCGCAAGTAAAGAATTTCGCAACACTTCGACGAAAGACAATAGATACGATAAAAAAAACAATCGTCCACATCACAGAGGATGGAGTAACAATATCTCCATCGTGCAGGAATTATAAAAATGAAAACGAGCTGTTCGAATGTGCTGGATCGTAGGTGTAGATACCTTCTCCACGAAGGAATCGCGTTTTCAGCCACGCCGTATATCCACGAGCTCAATTAACTTCCAACGAACCGTCATCTGCAGACGCTCGATGAAACGCCTTCGTATTCTCTTATTTCCCGGGGTTTCAAAGAACTGCTGGCCAGTCAGCGGCAGGGTTCCTACCTTTATTCGTAATTTCGTCATTGGACTAAATGGAATTCCCCATCATACCGATCAATTGTCAAAAATATTTTCTACAAAACAATCGAACCTTTTTAGCTTTCACTTCTGCTTTTTATTCTCTATACAAAGGTATTAACGCGTGTCCTTTGCACGCACTAATCAAAAAATGTAGCACCTCTTCTGTAACTGTGACTCTGTATACCCGATGTTTCCACAGTTACGGGGATACCACTGTATTCCTCTTTTTAATTCCCTAAAATACTTAACACTAGGTTTATGGAGCTCTAGAAATAACTATTCCACATTATTTCGTAAACGTAACAAGATTGTGTCTATCCAAATTTTTAGTCATTTTCCCAATAATATATAATATACCCAAAGAAATAAAAATTTGGTAGATAATTCCTCAGGGAAGCATCTTTACAATCTTAATAATCGCAAATTAAGAATATTAGAACCCGTAAATCTAGTGTTAAATTCACTTTAAAGAATGTTGGCACGTGCATCTTTTGTCACGCTTGTTTACAATGCAAGCGCGTGAAGCCAGGGGAAGGGGTAGGAGACGATAAAGGGGTAATGGGCATCGGTTCTTCGTAGGAGGGCGCGAAAATTCCCCGGGGGACATAAACTGCACCTCGTCATATTCGACCGCGGATTGCGTCGAGCATCTGCTCGTAAATTCTCGTGATCGAGGAGCACGCGTATGCAGACCACCCCCGCTGCATCCCGTATGCGGCGACACGCGCCCGTGCCCCATGCATTTCTGCACGTACGCGTGCATATCGATGCGCGGCCACTGTCCGCCGGCTATGCATATCTGCAACCGAACAACCGAGCACCCCTCCTTCGACGTATTGTGCACGCACAGAGGAAGATACACCACCCCCGCGACGAATTATTACTCGATTAATCGTCCCGTGACTACCTTCTGGGCCTGATGCTATTCCACTTGCCAAATTCCTGTGCATCCGACACGATTGTTGCACATAGGAAATTTCCAGATTTTGAATTTTAATTGTTCATGTACTGGACGAGACAAAATTACTTGTTACTACTTCATTTACAATTGTTGGAGGTATAGACATGTGCTTTTCAGACATCAGATTTACATTACTCATACAGTATGATCCACCTATTAGCACATCATTATCTCGGTTTTATTTTTGAAAATATAAAGTGAAAAATATTTTATTTGTCAAAGTTTTACAGTATGAAGATCACTACAATATGGTAC
The DNA here is from genome assembly GCA_028455615.1 of Lasioglossum zephyrum. Lineage (NCBI taxonomy): Eukaryota > Metazoa > Arthropoda > Insecta > Hymenoptera > Halictidae > Lasioglossum > Lasioglossum zephyrum. The sequence continues at coordinate 2,840,566 of CM052324.1, read as the reverse complement.
TACCAGATTTTTTTAAAGTAAAAGAGTTTCGAGGTCACCTTCAATAAAAATTATTACCTTTATGTTCATACTAATTTTTAAACGATTATTTTATCACATTTATTAGTAAACTAGTTCTTCTGACATCTGAAAAAAGTTGTGAAGTCCAATTTTTAAAAAATGACTAAAAATTTAGATAGAGACTATTTAGTTATTTTTAATGAATCTGGTGAATCCAGTTTTAAACGTATCCAGAGAAGGAGGAAATTTTTTCGGTGACAGTTCCGTGCCGGCAGCGCGCAATTGTGCATAAAGCTGGGTCAGTAATAACGGCAATAACAATAATCGTTGTTGGAAATCCATCTTCGCACGGGCAAGCTAAAAGCTAATGAGATGTGTTGGTTATCCGAGAGAAATATGTAGATAGAAAAAGAGGGGGGAGGGGTTACCAGTGCTGGAAATTGGAATCAGCAGGAAAGCCGTGTTCGAAAAGCGTGTTCGCCGCGAGAGGCGCGCGGATTAAAGTCGTCCGTCGTTAATCCCATTTGAAAAATTGTTGGCGCATCGAGCGGTCTGCGGTGGAAAAGCGTTGGAATAATTTCAGCGGACTGTAAAGTTTGGTTGCGGGCTACTTTCGGTCGCAAAGCTCGACAAAGCTCGCCCCGCCGTGTTTACACACGTTCGAGTGCACTCCGCTGTTCGCGGACGTCGATATTTCGTAAATCGTGCATGCGCCTTTACGAATTCATGCGGATGGACGCTCACCCCCTTCGGACACCCTGGCCCACCTGAAATCCATTAGGTGTTTCAACGATAGGACGGCCAAGGGCTGCAGACTTATGGCTAGCGATCTGCGTTTAAAGAGCTGTCGCGTTCCTCGCATTGTAATTCTTAGTGTGCTCCATTTTTCTTCTTAGGATTTTGGAAAATTTTAACTGTCGCCAAATTGGGACTTGTCTCCTACTCTACTCTTCCCCTTCTACGACGACATTCACGGTCAAGTATATTGCGCAACATTATTGATCGTGCTGCACAACAATTGTTGCGCAACAGTCCTTATTGCGCAACATTATTGATCGTGCTGCACAACAATTGTTGCGCAATATGCTTGCACTCTGCAAATCGCAGCGAGGGGGTTGCTGTATTCCCCTCGATTGGAATCCATTCCCCTGATCTGGTGACTATGACGATCTCCAACATTTTTAACAATTAAATCACTTTCCAAGTTTACAGAAAAATGATATAACATATAAATAATATAAATTATTATATAATATTTGACACTTTCAAGCCTGTCATATTTTATTCGAATAATTCTGTCATTTGTTTTAAAAGAAATTTGAGGTTCCATTTGCAATTTGGACAGATGTCACTCACGTTTCGGTACGAGATTCTGGGACAAGCAAATATTTTTGCAAAATCGATTTTTCTCTATCTATGCATAATGTACAATCGATTGCATTTGGGGGACACGTGTTGCCCGCAGACAACGCCCTGTCTCGGCCAGTACAGTGGTCGCCTCTCGATTAATCCTCCGGTGATTTCGACGCATCGCCGATAAATTATACACGGTTGCTGTTGTGTATGCAGCTAATGTAGCTGCACATGCGTATCTTATTCGCGGACGGATCGATTCCGTTGATCGATGCGCGGAAATCGGCTGAAAACGTTGCCCCATGATTATTTAATGCCAGTTATAATGACGCTGACTATTCCTAGGAGAATCGCTGAGAAGAATTTCTATGCTGATTCGCGGAACCTGGCTAATTTTATGCGAATTTGCGTGCCCAGCATACACTGCAAGTGCCAAAATTAGAAAATTATTAATTTGTTTAATTTTCCATGTGCTCATGGTACTAATTTAATTGAACTTTCTTTCGTAAGATAATAATAATGCTATGAAATGACCACATACTAAATATCATTCATTCTGTAGGTAATAATTCATTTATAACATTACAATGAGACTACGAATTGTATGCATTTATGATAAACTATAAAATTTTCTATAAAAATTATAAAATTCTGACACTTCAGTTGATACACCGTGGATCCACGTAGAATATAAATATTTGAAGTTAATTGTCAAGAACAGAAACTAAATAAAACTGTATCTTTCGTTTTAACAATTTGCAACCAGAATAATGCAATTAAAATAGTTTTGCTCGATCTTGAACAGAGTTTGACATTTGGTATTTAGCACCGGCGCGGCAGCGTCTGCTACAAAGAACCTTCAAATATCGCGAGACGTCTCGAGCTCTCGAACCTCGAACGTCGAATGCCAACGAAGCGTGAAAGAATTCTTGTCTACAGGTGAAAGGAGGAGCAGGTGTGGAAAGTCGAGGAGGAGATAGAAGGTGGCTCGAATGACAGTGTCGATTTACTTATCTACTCGTGTAGATTAGTCGGAATTATTTATTAGACAGCGAGTGCATCGGTTCTCTGTCGGTTGAACTGCTACTGTTCCTGTTCGGCGAGCCTTATCGATTCTTTCTTGGATTTAGTGTCGATTTGCATACGATTACTTTCCGACTTGATTGAAATATGTTCGATTTTTATTCATCTATTCGTTTATTATACATAATTGTAGTTTTTTTTTAAACTTTATGGAACTTTTTAGACAATTTCTCCATAGCCACTTTACCTGCATATTTTCAAGGAGATTTCTGTGAAGTTTCATTAAAAAATATTAATATTTATCAACACTCTATTCTGTGTTCTTAATAATTTTGATTTTTTACAAAATGGTCACGTTTTGATTGGTATACTTCGTAAAATAGCAGTGAACGTGTTAAAACAAATTTTTCCTGGCTTCCAATTTACCAAAACGGCCCACAAACATGTTAATCCCTGTAAAGATCCTTTAAAAATCATCAACAACAATTGCACGAGCGGCGCTAACATGATTCCAGCATTAAATCGGCCGATTCGCGAAAAACCGGAAGCATTTAGCGGGCAACGGGAGCGAAAAATCCTGGTTGGCCCATTAAACGCTCGCCACGGGATAATCCTTTTAAATATTACGCGTTGCCGAAGTGCAGCCGGAGAAAATGAAAATTATTCGGCCGGATTCCCGGCGAAACGTTCTATCATCAAATTTATACCTTCCTCGGGAAATCCCTTTAATCTTCGGCGCAAACGCTCTCTCTTTTTTCCGTGTGTGCTCTTTCTCTTTTCTCTCTCAGCACTCGCGTACGTTACCGCGCGCTCACCTGAAAAATTGATCGTCCTTTATTTCCCATCCTGTTTCTCGTCTCCCCAGCACCGGAGGAACCGTCCCAAACATATAATGACCGCGCTGTTAATCGTTAATAATGTCCTGGCAAATTTGAACGACGAGCACAGGCTCGCCGCTAAAACGGACACCGAAGAAATATCGTTACGCTGTTTCTCCCCGCGAAAATCCTTTATGCACGATTCTCCGCTTTTGTCCTCGCGCTTCCGCCCACGTAATGCCATAATTAAAATGTAACGAACGAGCCGAGCACACCACTCGACTATCGAAACAACGAATTAATTGCTCCACGAGCAATTGCTGTACCGACAATTGCAATCGAATATTCAACCGACGATGTATTTTGGCAATTTTGAAGCGCTCTTGAACGATTCCCTCGGTTCGTAATTTTTAAAATATTTTTACACAACGCCCTTGCCAATTTCAAGCTTACTGTTTGCGAGTTTCGGTAATGTTTTCCGTTACTTTTCTCCAATGGGTTGCTGAAAATTGTAATCTGTTCATAGCAGACAAAACATTACTCGTAGAATTTCATTCTGACACACATATTCGAATTTTTATAATTTAACAGTTTCTATCGAGCTCCCTAATGAAACTCATTCTCAGCACTGTAATTTTGCAATAAATTTTTTGCAATTTAACTGTGACTGATTTTATTTATGAGCTTACTTAGCGTGCTATTGGTTCGTTGGAAATTATTTCTTTTAAAGAGAAAATATAAGTAGTTTAATAATAAAAAAAATTCTCATAATTTTTTAAGAGAATGGTTGAGTTGTGACCCATGGTTTCTCCTGTACTTTATATTTCCCCGTGATAAAAATTGGCTGACATTTTAACTTTGAAATTCAAGGTTATAACCTTGCTGTGACAAGCGCGTAGTTCTGACAGCGTTCGAATACATTCCCGAACCACCGTGTCTCTGAAACCTCATAAAGCAGCCGCGATCAATGGCACCGATGATCCACGTAAAAAAATCATCGTGCAATCGTATTTCAGCAGCGCCACACCGTTTCCGGCGGTGTCCCGAATCAGTCTAAGGCTGGCACGCGGACAAGAGCCGGGCGTCGTCGAATTGTGTGCAGCGTGCACTTTACGACTCGCAATAAACCACGCGAAACTGATACACAGGCCCGTCCGTATTTTCATGCTCGAGTCCTCGGTGACACGGCGGATCGGCCAATTTATACAGCCGTCCGCTCGCTGTACCGCGAGCTCGTAAGTCTTCGACCATGGAAATCGATACGCATCGCAACAGGATAGGATCGAGTGCACGGCGCGGCTCATTTTCACCGTGCAGTGTCTTAATGCGCTTCGTCGTGCACTATGCACCGAGCAATGTGCAACGTGCACCGTGCAACGCGTGCACAACTCGCCACCGGCGATTACCGTTGCGCTTGCACCGGAAGGTTCCGCGTATTACCGTCCCGGAAAAACCGTGATGCTACACCATGTGCTTCGGTTAATAACGGCTTTTAGCCCGCGGCTCGCATTTTCCACTCGCGAATGGACTCCATTGCCGTTTTTCGCGTTGACTTTCCCGGGTCACGCGATCCTTAGGAGGCCGAAAATATATTCCGTTTCATTAATTTTAATCTCATCGCACTGGAAAATCGCTGTGCATCTCGTTCAATGTTCTTCACTATTTTTTTAAATTGTATTATTTGTTGAGATACCGAATTGGTAGACTTGACAATAAATGATTTATTAAAAATTTATTAATAATTTAAAGAACCTGGAAACAGTCCGAAAGAACATGTAGCTCAAAAGTACTATCACAATATGATTACAGTTAATCTTCATTCTGAAATCCAGACAGAAGATTCGATTATACATAAATGAATTCAGTAAAATCGATAGAGATGTCTTTCATTCATAAAAAAACCACCCTTGAAAACATCCTCTTCACAAGACACCCTATCCCTTCAAAATCGAAGACAGATAGAACTACCATCATCAATTATGAAGAATAGAATCATTAGGAAACGACATGGATACAATTCATTCACACAAAACTACCGCTTTAAAAAAGCATCCCTTTCGCAAGACATCTTGAACCTCTCAAAATCGAAGACAAGCAGACCTGGGGGTGGGTTAGGGGGTGTCAGTCACCGTTCGTTTTCTGAAACGAAGATGTTCACCGCCTCGAAAGATCGTGTAGCGACAGCGAGAGGAAAGAATCCTGTGCAAACGGCAGGGTCATCCATCAGACTGGTAGCAATTCGTCGGTTCTCCAGTCCCGGAGTAGTATCTTCCCCACAACAGTGGAAACTGTTTAGTCGTCGAGGCAGGTCCTAGACCAGCATCCCCTTGTTTCTGTCAAGAATTCTCGGTTTCCCGGTACGTCGAAGCTTCCTCCGGCTGCGTCCAATCCTCGGGAGGATATTATGTGGCCTCGGGGAGCCTTGCTGCTCGCTTCAGCCGGGAAGGGACCGAAGAGAAGCTATCCACAGGAGGTGTGAGGATATTAGATTCTACTTCGCTTGGTTTCGCTTCTACGCTCCTCTTCCCCCGTTCTATTCTACTCTATTCCGTCACTATCTACGCGTGTCTATTCTTTTCTCAATAGTATTTTATTGTGTCGACACTTCGCATTTCGAATTCTTTCCTATTATCAACGGATCGCTATTGTTCTCTGTGCCATTATTCGCATTTTTAGGTCGTCGATTTATTCTTTTCAATAGTGTTTCATGGTATCAGCATTTTGCAATTTTCTCAGTATTATTCCCAGCAATTCCCTATTGTTCTCTATTCCATTATTTAAATTTTTAGGTCATCGATTTATTTTTTAAAATAGTATTTTATGATAGCTTGCACTTTTTTAATATTGTATTCACAGCAATCTCCTACTGTTTTCTATTCCATTATTTATATATTTTAAATTGTATTTTATCGTATTGACGCTTCGCACTTTTTTATTTTTTATCTCTATAGTACCCTACAGCTCTCCATTCCATCAACTATCCACACGTCGAGGTCCTTGATCTATTATTTATTGAATTTTATTGTACCATTCCTTTGCATTTGGAAGTTTTCAAAATTTTATTCTCAACAACTTCCTATTATCCTCTATTCTATTATTTACACTTTTAGGTCCCAGGTCTATGTTTTTTACCAAAATTTATTTGATGAACACTGCACTTTCCCTTTTTACTCTACATTCACTTTATTATATTGTTTATTCAGTAATAGTATCCTCTTTCCAACATCGCATTGTTCCTTCACCAACAATGTACGCTTCCCAACATTCTATTGTTCATCTACTAACAATGTCCTCTTTTCAACCTCGTATTGTTCATGTAGTAACAATATACTCATCGCAACATTATTGTCAATATCGCCTGCAGCCTTCATTGTATTACATCCCAATTCATATTCATAATATAAAGTATGATCATTTTTTCATTCTATTTAAAATAACGCGTCTACACTTTAATAATAAAAGATATAGTTATTATCCATGGCGTGGCACAGAGTATAAAAAGCTCATTATACATTCCAACACAATCTTCAAATTATTTAAAAGTTAGGAATAGTTGATGTTCTACCAGGTGATTTTGATTCTATCATGTAGTTGAGTGTTCCTCTTGGAAGTGACTTAGGCGACTGCCAGACGGATCCACGCCGATCCAAACCGATCTAGGCGGATCTAAGCGCGTTCCCTGCCCCGGGACCTGATCCTTGCTTCGAACATCCGTGTTTACGGTGTACCCAAAGCGGACCATCCCTCGGTTGTTTCACGCGTGCCTACCGAGTACGTGGCCTGTCCACATTATGAGCCGTTTGTTGGTGCAACTGGGCAAACGCCTCGGGGATTTGATTCACCGATTCCAAGGGGATCGGATAGAGCCGAGAGCAACCAGTGTGGAACAATAGTTTGATACGCGGTGAAGCTTCGAGCCTTTAGCACCCTAATTGATAATCTTCACGCTGTGGATTTTTAAGTAAAATAAAAATTGCAAATATTTATTTATTTTCCTTGATAATGTTCTTCTTCTGAAATTATTATTTAACATGGTTCGTGTATAAGAAATGATAAATAATCAATTTTGTCGATCGTAATTGTATAATACTTAATTCGTTACTGTTTTCGGCGCACAGTTTCGATCAATTTAATTAAATTTAATTAAATAGTAACAAATTATTAGCATTCTTTGGTAGTCAAAAGCGTACTAAAACAATTACCGAAATCAAAGAGGATTTTTCTCGTATCGACATGTACCAAATATGTTGGAACAATTTATCAATTGATCTTCTTCGACGAAGCAAATTGAATTCAATGAAAGGTGAAATAATTATGTTGCTGTTCTATAAATGTTCCCTGATGTTCGTTTCTCCGCAGAGTTTTTGAAGAGGTACGAACGCCGTCTAGAGGAATCCCATAGCCGGGAGCACGCACATGGAGACCGTGTGCTCGCAGTTCCGTATTTTCCCCCGGAATTCCGACCGCAATCACGCTACCCGTGTTATTTGAAATTTCAGATGTATTTTGAGGTACAGTGTCGGTTCAGCAGAACTTTCCTCTATCCGCGGCAACTTCACTTCGTTCTCCTCTGCGAGATAAGATTACTCTGGGAATGGTAATTATACCGGACGCATAGAAATCGGAGCGCTATAACTTTCGCGATGATGCAATTCCCTGGTGATCCAATCAATGGGAGCGTTGACGGTTCGGAAATTGCTGTTCTCGAGGGATTTTTCGTCTTTTCAATAAAAATTGCACTTACTATAGATTTTAAATATTTTCTGAAAACTCTGCATCAGTGACTATATTTTATGCAGTTCGTCAAAAACGCATGTGAACAGAAGCGATTGTCAACGTTGTCGTTTACCTACCAAAAAATAGGAAACTTTCAAAAAATCACAGCTTATTAAAAAGTAAACCTACAAAGCTGTAAATTTTTGTACACATTCCTAAAAGCAGTGTCTAAATACTGTAAAAATCTCAACACTTTATACTCAGTCGTTTACTTATTACAAATTCCCAAACATGGGTCTTTCACTCAAAAGTTGACAGCATCCACAAACATCACAGCTTATTAAAAAGTAAACCTACGAAGCTGAAAATTTTTGTAGACATTCCTAAAACCATTGTCTATTTACCCTGAATATCTTGGATCCCTGTGTTCATCCATTTAGTTACTAAAAATGCGTAAACACGTCTTTAAAAAAAAACAATTGGGCCAGAGATACGACTTATGATCCTTTGATCCGATGGAGGGAAAAAATGGCGCTTTGAAGAGACCAGGGTGCATTTGATTCGTCCAGAGTAAGTATGCGTCCTTTGTGAGATACTTGGCGTGCCGGCCGGAAGTCCGAGCAAAAGGAGATGACGCGCTGGTCGCCGGGAATTTCGCGAGACTTTTCGAGCTGTGGTTGCCAGCGCGATGGAGTCTGCCGATGAGGATGAGATGTTTCAGATCTCGGCCTCCTTGCTCTCGATGCAAAGATGTGGCTATAGGTCGAACTGGTTCCAAGAGGCTATCTCTATCCTCCTTCATCGCTGTGGTAGCAAAGAGCTCGGAAAACCGCAGGTACGCAGCAAGGGAAGTGGAAGATCGAGGAGCTGGAAGCAGAGAAGAATATGAAACAGAAGAGAACCGAGGGAGAACGGAGCAAAAGGAGCAGAGCAATACGCAGGAATGAACCTGAAGAGAAAGAGAGAGAGAGATGTTGGCAACGAAGGATCTCCTTCGTCCTTCTGCCATACTCTTCAGTTTTGTTCCAACCTCCTATCTTGGGTGTTCCGCTCCTTTACCGGGCTACCACGCGGCATTGCGGACAGATAAAGGCTGCTTCCGGTTTCAAGGAACGGTTTCGGAACTCTATACCATCGTATGGTTGCGCGGAACACGAAATAGGAGAGATAGGTTGCTCTTTGCTGTTAATGGATCGGGAGGATAGAGCGGTCGAAGATAGTTGGAATTGAGAGAGGATTTGCGAAGGAATAGGTTAATTATGAGGGTCTTGAGCTGAGCTGTTAGACTCTCTCCAGAAAATTTTGATTTCTCATGGGCGATTTTCAGAACTTTAATTTTTATGGGAAATACCAGATAAAGATGTTGCTTTAGAAATTTTCAATAGTTAAACAACTGAATGTAGATTGGAGAAATTTCTACGGTATTTAGACAAGCCTGGAATGTTAATTTTTTTTAATAAGAATGTTTAAAGTACTGAATGACTGAATATATATATAAATATTTTTAATTTTTATTATAATCGGGTAATGGCTGTAAGAATGTGTGAAATACATTTCTGTTTGAAAGGATTACTTTCTAATGAGACATGTAATTTTTTCGAGAACCGCTACCATGGAGGTAGGCTCTCCATCGGTATGCAGTCTGTGAAATTTTAGAAGAAAATAAGATGAACAAAAGGAGAAGGAGGAAAATATTTTCAACACTTTTACGTGTCCCAGGACGATAGCCCCATTGCTTCCCAAAGCCGATATCCCCCGTGGAAATGGTGTTTATTTAGGTAAAGACCGATTCGGAGCACGTTTGTCCCGGGCGAAACGCGCTCGGTAGGATTTTCGGATCGGGTCCCGCCGGGGAAATCGAATTCCCCGGGGGTGGACACGTGGTTACGGCTTGTGGATAATCTCGATATACAGGTGGCCGAGATTATCGGGGGCTCGATGTCGCAAAACTCAGGGTTTAAGGGTGAGCGAGCGTATTTACCGCAAACGCGGGATGGGGTTGCCGCGTTCCCGGCTTCCCGTTGCACAATACTCGAAACCGAAAGTAGCTGTACGTTTCCACGGGCAATTTCGGGCATTCGGAATCTGAACAGGAATTTTTCGAGTTACCTCGCACAATGGGACCAAGGAAAATCCACTTTCCGCCCCGCGATCCTGGACCCCGAAACGAAAATTGGCTTCGGACTCGCGTGTACCGCGCCGATAAAAGACTTCCGCCGTTTTGCTTCTCTGTCTTCCCTTGTCGAAACCACCCACGATTCTCATTCTATGCTCGTGCTCTCCTCGGGAAACGTTTGCTCGCGAACGATCGTTCCGGGACTGACGCACTGTTTTTGGATTTGTTCTCTCCTTCCAGAAATTGGAATTTTAATATTGAAGCTGGAGAAGTGGCTATTTCGAGGTGCATACTTCCCTTCAGGATTTTATACACGTTTTTGTTTTAACGCTGCTTCCTCTGAGAAATTGGAATTTTAATATTACAGCTGCAAATGTATTTGAGAACACATTCCTCAGTCTCGAAAAATTGTTGATATTTGAACCATGACAATTTCATATCATTCTGGTCGCATTTTAAAGCTTGGAACTTCTACTTTCATCGATCATAATTTAGTTTGGCTAAAAGAATTTCGCACGACGTGACAGGCGGAAAAATGAAGACATGTTTTCCTTTGAAAATTCTGCCGATTGAAGTGTCTCTGAAAACATTGAAAAATTTTGTTCGTTAACGAATCTTCCACAAATCTAAAGAATGAAATCTCCCATTACAATGACATGAAAAACTCAATGGTCGATGTTTTACACCACCGAATTTGGTTCTCGTTTCTCTTCCATAAAACAGTAAAAATAAATCGTACATCACTTTTTAAGATCTTGTTGTAAAGGTGAGTCTTCAATCTTCAAATCTATGGAAGATTCATTGACCAAAGAAATTTATTAATATTTTTACAGAATTTTCAATTTAACCGTTTTTTAAGAAAAATGGATCTCCAATTTCTCATCTGCTACATCAGTTTAAAATATCTTAGAGGAAAAAGAATAATGGCATTGGAAAGTAGAATCTTGAAGCTTTAAAATGAGTCTAGGATTATTGCCGTACTATTGTTTTTTTACGAAACTACAATAAATTAAGTATGGCCAATTTTTCGAAAATCATTAATCTGCATATTTTGGAATTTATACAGTCGTTAGGAACATGAAACGGGTAACACTGTACCAATCAGGCGAGGAGGACATTTCATTAAAAACTCGATGTACTTGTCCAATTATTCGGAATCCGCTCGGCCAATCCGAACAGAGACAGCGTCGCGGACGTAAGAATATTTGAATTCTCGGAGTGGCGATCTAAATACCATTCGCAGTAGCTACGAAACACGGATCGATAACAGACTCCGGGGAAAGTCGAGGAAATTCGAAACCGATTTTCTCCGCGGGAAGCTGTTATCCGCCGGGGCTGTGGAAACTTTCCCGACTCGGCGAAAGTTGCCCGTTTCTGGGGAACGATTTTGCATCGGGGAACGTAAAAGCTGCACGAAAAGACCGGGAACCGACGGATAGGCGATCGGAACGGATAGTAAACCGGCCTCAGTTTACCCCCCTTTTTTTTACCCCACGACGATCACCGACAGATATTTTATGGCCGCTGTGTGTTGCAGCGCCCGAAGATATAAAAGTCGATGGTGCTGCTCCTCTCGATGGAAAATCGAATTTTCTACCGCATGATCGAGGAGAACAGCGCGCGATATTGATTGAAATTTTCCGAGACTATGTGAGACACTTCCTGCGAGAACGCTCGGGGACTATGGGTATTATTATCTTGCAGTGGCAGCTGGTGATTTTTCTCTCCCTTTGTTGCATTTTTCTTTCTTTTTTTCCGGTTTTGTTGGTTTTACGATGATTCTGAGAGTGGCCGATTTTTCTTTCGCATTTCTTGGTTTATTTTTTTTTATTATTTCTTTCATTCTCGGTTTTTCTTGGTTCTAGCTTAACGATTATTGCAAGAACTTTTTACGATATTTTCTCTTACAAGTTTCAACAGAGATTCTAGTGCCGTTGTTTCTGTAGTTCATTGTTTCCAGTCTGCTTGTTTGCCTAAATGTGCAAATTGCATTTGAAATGCGTTAATACGGGGGTAAATCGGTTCAAATCACTTTTACGAACACTCGATTCCGCTCATATGAGTGTTGGCGGACGAGCGACCGGCCGGTTAACAGGTTAAACGGTCCCGTGTCCGAGGATAATCGGATTAAGCTGCTCCAGGGGTGAATCTGTGGACATCGTGTCAGTAGTTTTCACGGCGGTGACACTGTGCAGATTTTCTGCGCAATTTCGGCGACAGAGAGTTCCCAGTGAACAGAATTGATTTGTAGTTGAGATGCAGGAAACTTAAGAATCTTTGAAACTTTTGCTATTTATCATGAGGCTTTATCAGCCTCGATTCCAGTCTTGATGTATATTTACAAACATTATCTGGGAAAAAATGTATATCTGCAAACATTATCTGGGAATAAAATGTATATGTACAAACATTATCTGGAAATAAAATGTATATCTCCAAACATTACCTAGGAATAAAATGTATATGTAAGAACATTATCTGGGAAAAAAAGTATATCTCCAAATATTATCTGGGATTAAAATGTATATTTACAAACATTGTCATAGCGCCACAAGAATTGTTTTGTGTGTCGGGAGATTTAAATTTCTATAATTAAAGATAGCAATTAAATCGCCTTTTGATATGAAAATATATTTTCGTCAAAAATGTTAATGAATGGTCGAATAATGTATAATGAAATGTAGCGACCTGCTTTTTAAAATATTATCTGGGATTAAAATATATATTTACAAACATTATCATAGCGCCACAAGAATTGTTTTGTGTCGGGAGATTTAAATTTCTTTAATTAAAGAAAGAAATCAAATCGCCTTCTGATGCCAAACTGTGTACCAAATAATTGTCAAATAAGTATCCTCCATATACAAAAGTAAACTGGTATACGAAGAAAGAAATAGGAACAGTTCTCCTGCACAGATTGCCCAAGAAATGTTCGCGCTCAGAAGTGCAGAACCTTTGTTTAGCGGATCGGTTTCCAGAAACAGCAAAAACCCTGTACGCCCTGTAATTCGGTAGCTCGTAGATTGCGCTTTCGCCGGCGAGTTTATCCGACCGGCTGGTTGTCCGTGTTCTAATAAAGTTCGGCTGTGAGCCGGGTGTGCAGCGGAGTGCGCTGCACGTTGCACACGGCTACAGAAGGAGTGCATAGTATGTACACGCGCGGATGCAATACACAGGGCGACCGACGACGCCGACGGGAGAGAGAGCGCGCCACTTCAGGAAATTGCGAACCCTTTTTAAACAGGCTCTTTCATCGTCGCCGCGGCCGTCCGCGTTTTCCTCCTGATCCATTATCCCCTCCATGCATTATTCATTATTAAACAACTGCTTACCTTCGGGTAAAACGGAAACGAAGGATAAGAACTGCGTCGACCAGGGAAACGCGTGGGTCGGACTGAGAATCGAAAATAAGGTGTACGAGGCTGTTCGAGTACCTATGTCTGCACTAAACAATTATTCACCATTTGATTTAGATATTCATTCACACACACACACACACACACACACACACAGTTTTCCCTTTTGCTGGTACAATAATTCATAATCTTGTGGAGTTGCTAAAGGATCTAACTGGCAAACAGAATTAGGAAAGAATTTCAACCATTTGATTTAGAACTAAACAATTATTATATTATCATATTTTTAATTTCCGATTGTTAAGATCGTAAGGATGCAACTATTAAAAAATTTCATTCTTTTGGGTATGTTTCATTTTAAAGGGAGCTTAAAATTTGGAAGATACATTCTCGTTATTTTTATAAAATAACTTTTGAATCTGTACAGTTTTGAATATTTGAATTTGTGAATTCTCTGAAAATGAGAAAACTGAACACTTCCATCAGAAATCATTAGAATTATTTTTATTCCTGTCTCATCTTTTGATAGTTCGTCGCAGCTCAAACGCAAACATACTTTAAGAAAAAGACAAAGAGGATAGCACAGGCTGAGATAGATCAGAGAAAGAGTGTGGCGAAGAGGGAGAAAGAGGGTGAGAAAGGGAGTGAAATAGGGTAATAGAGAACAGAGAGAGAGAGTGGCCGTGGAAAAATATGTCGTCCGAGAGAAATATAACGGATTGCCGCGTTGTGCTCCGCGAATTCAGATGAATTCGCGTGGCAACCAAGGAATTCCTCGAGATCTTTGGAAATTATTTAGAGCCGAGCACGACTCCGGCAGGAATGGAATTTTCCTGTAGTGCGCGCACGCGCCACTGGATGTCCTCGCAGGACGAGATTTAAAGGACTCCGGTAAATAAACTCCGACCTGGCACGATGTTTCAGGCCTTTGTCTCGTACTTGAAATTCTGGTCTCTTCCTTTTTCTTCTCTGTGGCCTCTTTTGGTAGCCCCTACAATTCATCCAGGATTCCACTATTTTTGTGTGACTTTTGCAATCCACTACAATTTTTTCCAGGATTCCCACTATTTTTCTATTGTTTTTCTAATTGACCCACCATTTTTAAAGATCCCTACAATTGTTCTGTGGCTTCTGAAATTTTCCTGCGAGCCTCACAATTTTATTATCTACTTTCCCTTTTGCTAGCCCTAGAATTTATTCGTGGCTCCTTTAATTTTTGTGTAAACCCTACAATTTTTCCGTTGCTCCATAATATCTCGTCCTACAATTTTAGTGTAACACTAACCCATTCTTTCTCTGGCTTTTTTTGGTAGCCCTACAATTCTCGCATTGATGGTATCATTTTTTCGTGGCAATTTTTCAATTGATTGTATATTTTTCCTGGACTCTTGGTCTTCGACACACATCTTAGTAGCTCTATAATTTTACTCGTACACAAAAAACAATCTATAAAGACAGAGTAGAGAGAGAGTCGTGCGATACGGTTAACTCGATTTCGACCAAGGGGTTCCATAGACTGGAGGTTCTATCCATCCTATCCATTTTGCCGCTTCTCGGTCGCGATTCGACGGTTGCTGCGCGAAATTCGCCGGGTTTCTAAGACGATGGACGGATAAATATTGAGCAGCCCCCCAGGGGACCGAACGAGATGGTGTCTAGACACCGTCAGACACAGTCACGATCGGGCCTTGTCGTTGAATCGACGGTAATAATGCCGCCTCCTTTTGATCCCCTCGCCTTCTTGTCCCGTCGCCATGGGCAACCGTGAGCAGAAAGACACACGCCGTTCCCTGGCGAACTTCTCGAAAAATATTCGCGAAGGAATCGACTTTTACACCGGCCCTGTGTCTTTCTCCTAAGAGCTTCCTCCCCCTGGGCAATGGCTGTAACCCCGTTAGGGTAGCACACACCTAACATCCATACCGCGGGTCGACGGTGTTTGCGAAACCGAACGCGTGTGTTCGATGGCGAACAGGTGGTGTTCTGGGTACTTGACAGGCGGAATGAATCGTTCAACGAAGCTTTTATGGGGGCGGTATTTCACTTTATGGATTTTTGAATGCTGACATTTTACTTTACGGATTTTTCAACTTTAACGTTTCACTTTATGGGTTTTTCAATTTTAATCTAAAATTTTTATTCGCGGCGCGAAGGTTCGATCATTTACAACAACAATTAGCCATGTAATATCCTGAAGATAAATTACGATCGATAACCAATTAATTAATTATTAATCTAAAATGTCGTAACAATTGTTTCTTCTGCCACGCTTGTGGTGAATATTGACATTTTATTACAGGAAATCTAGAAATTGTTTAAGGTGCTCGAAGAAAATTTGACCACCTACTTGAAGATTCAGTAATTATTTACTGGGTGGAGTAAACGCACGGAAAGCGACTTGCGTGGGCTGTTGTCTAGGTATAGTAAAACATTTCTTTTGTGCGTTATCTCTATTGTGTTCCTCTTTCTTTGTAGATATAGGGTTCCGAGGTGACGGAATAAATGAGTTTGGGTCCATAAAAGATGTATTAAGGTCAAAGGGGAGCGAACAGAAAAAAAGGAAATACGGTTATACACATTCTCCGAATCTTCCGAGGCTCTCCCGCATTAGCGCGAGAGGAAAGAGGAAGAAGTTCGCCAAAAATACAAATCCCGGGCGAGAGAAGTTTCGTAGAAGCGTCTTCTTCCCGCACGGTCTTGGAAGGAGAAGATTTAGTGGAATTCGAATAACATTCCCTTCGCCCTACGCCGCTGAGAAACCCTTCCCAGATTCCCCTTTCGTAAACGAATAGAGTTTGGGGAAGTTTAAGAAGCCAAACTTGACGGTTTCGGAGAACTTGCGTCGTCGGCTAGCCACGGGCAAGGTAAACGAGACAACGTTTGAGGATTCGAACAATCTCCTGTACACTTTGACTCATCCCCACACGAACGATAAACCCTTCTAGTAAGTCTTGAGAACGTGGGGAACCAAAAAATGTTCAATATCATGCACACCGTTCGTCGATTTTCATAATGTTCCCAAATACAATGAAAACACAAGATGTGTTTTAAAAAGAAACCTACTTCCTTGTATGGAATGATTTCTGAGACCATTTGAAATAACTTTTTCCTTCGTGAAAATGTTCTCCGCTGTTTCGTTAAAGAGTTACGAATGGAAAACACGGACCAATCAGAGCGCGGCTACTTTGGACTAATACTCTGCTGCAATCGTGCTCTGATTGGTCCGTGTTTTTCGCAAACAATTAGTTCACGGAGCCACGGAAAAATTTTTGGTGAAGGGAACCATTACTTATTTCAAATGATGTCAGGAATCATCCCTTTGAAGAAGGAAATATAACATTTTTGGGACACCCCGTATAGTGAATCGCTAAATTGCTGTGATACTGTCAGCTTTTCAAATCTCTAAAATTTTGGAATGTGTAAATTTTAAAATTATTCAAGAATTAAGTGTTACTACCCACATTTGACACAGAAAGATTTTTATTTTGCATGAAGATCGACAGTGTATAAAGCTTTGTACAATTATCGACAGAAGTCAGTATGCGAAACACGAAGCAGTGGCAACACAAGGGCGCCAATTAGATGGTAGATTGTTAGATTGCCAAAGAAGTCTGCGAACATTGATCTATAGATCGCAAGCACGTGCCGGTCGCATGCTTTGTTCGGAGCGGATCTACGGTCATGACACGACAGCGAAGGGGTTGAGGCTACAATGGACAGTGGGGGTTACGCACTCCGCTAATATCGGCCTTGCCACGCACACCTGAACCCGTAATCGTGCATAGATCACAAGCGAGCTGGATCATCGTGGCCGGCAGCGTCCGCACGTGCACGCACCGCACCGTGAAAGCGTCGAGATGACTTATGCGGAGCTGCACGCACACGCACACACACACATGGCTGTCGGCTCGAAAGTGCTTGAATTATTTCCTGGCACGTGACCTCGATCGTTAACCCTCACGCCGCGCTAATTACTTTATCCGAACGATCTTGGAAAGTCGCGGTTTCGACGTCGATTAACACTCTGAACGCACATCCCACTTGGTTAGTACAATGTCGGTTTCCCATGCTTTCTGAACGAGGACATATTTCTTTCCTTAATGAAACACAAATACAATTGAATTCACCAGCGCTTTGTAAAGGGTGGCCTGAAAATGTACTTCCTTAACACTATTTTTACGGGGACCGTTATTTGGGGGTAAATTAGGGTAAATTGTACTAGGGTAAATGGTACAATGATTGGCACCCTAAGCCAAAATCGTAGTAAATATGTTTTTATCTTCTCCTGCAATGTTTAAACGAGCTTCACTTGCTATTATTATATGCCAATAGAGATTTTTTGGCAAAATCGAACAACTTTACGAGTCATAAATCTTTTATTACAAAATATGTAAAT
>CM052324.1:2806533-2822688 GCA_028455615.1 Lasioglossum zephyrum | reverse complement strand
AATTAGCAAGTCGTGTGCTTTATGGATGATATTTACTTTCATTTTGATCATTGTGGATTTTTGTTAGCGAGCATTAATTGCAAATTATTTATTTTGTCCCATATCCGGAATAACGCACGATTTCATCTGACACAGTTATCACGTAGTTTGTATGTTCATGCAAAATCTACCTGGCTATAATCATAAAATATATTATCCCAGCCCTGAATAATGTACAATTACATTTGACGAGGTTGTCACTCAGTTTGTATGTCCGAACGAGATATACCCCTCCATAAATAACAGTGACATTTGCATTCGTATAAACATCGCGTGATACGTACTACAGATGTTTACATTGATGAAAATGTAATTTTGGTTTCGACGATGCATAAATCAGTTTTCAATTACGACACTGTTCCATTTGACCAATTCTCTAGTGTACACTGTTCTGTAATTTTTTTTATTTTTCTCCATCATCTGTCTATTCTAATAAACGTTAAGTCACCGATTACTTTGATGCATCCAAGATGAATTATGACAGATAACGACATGCTCGAAAAATATCAAATTTCAGAAATTCTAATCGATAGTATGTTTGTTATTTATATTTTTACGAAAAAAATGCAGGTGATAATTAACCTTCTGTCTATCACAAAGTAATATACACATCATAATGTCCAGCAGCAAGAAAGAAGTTTAAAAAATCAAAAATACAAAATCACCAAAGACCTAAATTTACAGCAGACACAAATTTTCAAAATTCAAATTTCTACTATATTCAAAATAATAAGCCTAAATTTAGATCCCATGTATTGAAAAATTGATGAAGGTGTCAAATTCATGAATATAAAATATCGACATAAAAATTGATTAAGCCCTCCAATACATGAATATAAAATATAGACATAAAAATTGATTAAGCTCCCGAACGTATGAGTATAAAATGCGGACATAAAAATTGATTAAGGCTTGAAATGTACGGGTGCGTTAAAACCTTCATAAAATCCAATTATTTGATTTATTCACAGACCAAAAAGTTTCTCGAAGACCTGAAAAATCCAAGAATAATCCAAATTCTTTTTTAAGTAAAATAATATTATTCTGTAACCCTTTACTGCATAATTTTCTTAATTGGGATGAAAAAATTGAAAGGAGGTCAGTTTTTGTGTTTTATATAAATAAACATAGTTAGAAAATACATAGTCTTTAAATTACTGAATGACCATTTTATTTTGCAAAGCTTAAAACTGAAGACTTTTCGAAGAACTGATGAATTGAAGAATCTTCAGAAAATTAGATAGGATTCTTCTTGAAACCCAGTTTTTCTGAACTGCAGAACAAGAAGGTACATTAACATGACCATTCACAATCCGCCACACTTCCGGCAGCAATTAACACTTTCTACAAAGCTCCCAAACGATCCCCAGAGTTCCCCATCACCCCATTCTTCCCAGTATCTCTAGCAAATTGCTTCTTCGATCACCATCGCTCCAAGGACACCCCGAGACAACCCAACTTCCCGTGTTGCGGAGGCTAGACAGCCAAAGACTCTGAACTTCCTAGAATCTCTGCGAGTGATCCGGGCCCGATAGCGTAACTGGAACTTCAATTAAAGACGCCTAAACCCTCGGACGATGATCGATGCGGTGCACAGTGATTCGCAACCAAAATTTATCCGTTCATTCACCAAAATCTATTCTATCTACATTTGAAAGGCTCGTCAAACAAACTCTTACTTTATCTTAGAAATCTTTCAAAGATTTCTACTCTGGAAAATTGTGGTTAATAAAAGCTGTACAAATCAACTTTCCAATTTTCTACACGATGTGACCAATTACAATTTATAAAAATTTCTATTCTATACAATTGTAATAGTTGATAAATGTTATAAACAAGCAACCTCCCAAATTTTCTCCACAACTTCAACAAATTGCAATGTGTACAAAGTACTCTACAAAATTGTAGTTGGTGAAATCTGTAAAAAGTAACCGTACAATTTTCCCCACCACTCCAAGAAAGTTAGAATTTATAAAAATTTGTTCTCTACGAAATTGTAAAAAGCAAACTTTAACATTTTCTCGACGACTCCAGAAAATAGAAATTTTTTCAAAAATTCTTTCTACGTCACCTAATCCCTCTGGCATTTCGGAAAAATTAAATTTTAGTCCTAATATTACTGTGGCAGACTTCATGATTATTTCAATGCTTCTGCTTTTCGGTAGATATTAAAGTGTTCACTTAGAAGATGAAATGTTCAGAAACGGAAACGGTAAAGAGAAATGAACCGATGGTCGAGGTCCAGAAAAACTTGCTGCGTTTGGTCCTTTGGTGCAGTTTGCAGCCCACTGCATCAGCGCGGAGGATCGAACCCGTCGCATCTGGCAGGAGTAGGAGCAGGATCACGGTCCGGATTCAATTCGGCAGGATCAAATCGAACGGGCCGATAAGTCAGGGATCAATAATTGAATTGCGGCCGGTCGTGCATCAAAACACGCCAACAGCCTCGTTCCGCCGGTGCCGGGACCAGACGACAGACCCATAGCTCATGCACGGTGCAAGTACACTCGAGCCTCCATTAATATCGGCCCGTCTGACACGACCGATCCACGACCGTGTCTGTCCTGTGCTCCTTATCCTGGCTCTCTATCCCTCTAACCGTCTTGATCTCTATCCGTCTGGATTCTATCTTGTTCTGGAAGACGGGCCTAACAGAGATTGTTTCATCTGCCAGTCATATGACAAAAATCAGTGGAGTTAACCCTTTGGAGTTACCGCCCTCTGTACTCGCACGAGTACACCTACAAAATGTAATTTCATTCTTAATCCGCCCGTTTTACTTCACCGAGTACACCCTTCTATAATTATTTCCAAGTTGCACACATTTATCACAATTTTTGTTCATGTACCTTTTATTTGCTACATCATGATGCAATACATGGTATAAACAAATATTTTTCACAAGCAGTTTTATTTTAGGTATCGTACGAAAATTAAAGTTTTACCTAAAACTGATTTCTATCGAAATCATAGGCTTTGAAGAACGCGAATAAACATGTTTTCTATCGCAATACTGATGATAACGGTTGAAATCCCGATTAGTTTCAATATACGTGCATCTATTTATCTATCAGTGTATCGACGTACTATTTCAAATTAATTACTCGATGCAAGAGAAAATTGGCATGGTATTCGTTTACGGTGAAGCTGATCATTCTTTAGGGTTAATTTTATTTAATTTTCGAAGATCAAGATCATATTACTATTAAATGTATTTTCCGATCAGTTACACGAAGAAAGAATATTCTTGCCAGATATGTGGTCCATCGACACTATGCACATTATATAACAAATATGTTTTGCATCACAATAACCTGAAGAGATACCTAGGTGGACTTACTTAAAAGGACCAGCCTATTTATAATAAAATAAACAAAGTAATATTCAAGTAAAAATATTAAATTCATTAAATAGTCCGCTGATCACAGTCTGATCACCTCAACGTTCCCTTCTATCGTGGATCCTATTCTAAAAGAATCGATCCAAGCAGAGATCGTTTAGCCAGAGGGTCCGGTCTGTGTGGGGATCGATAGAACGCTACCGAGGATGATTAAAGCTGCCTACCGGCGCTCAAAGGTGTCCTGAATCGTGCCGGACTGTTGCCATAAGCGAGCCATAGCTAGCACAGCTCTGCAGCACTCCGCAGACGCTTTTGTGTCGCGATAGCAGACCAAGGCGGTTCGAGCATCGTTCCGAGAAACGATCGCCCAGCACCGTGACCACCATAACGGGATCACGGTTGCAAGAAGCTCGACCAGTTTCCTCACATCGCGGGACTCCGCGACTCATGCCAGATGCTGCGGCTGCTGCACCTCATGCTACCTGCATCCAGACGCGTTGAGAGATGTCGTGGGAAATCGCGCGCATCCCTCTGCGACCGATTCAATTCGCCTCGGCTGCGAACACTTTGATCACCACGGGAATTATAACCAGATTTTCGCGCTAGCCTCGGTTTTTGTCCCGACGTTACCTCCAACCAAACGATTCTTTATTTCTAACAATACATTCTAACTTCTCATTCTTGAAGTCCCAGCTGTTTTTTTATAGAAATTTTTTTTAGAAGATTTTATAGAAATTTTTATAGAAATAATATTTTTAAAATATTTATAAAAATATTTGAAATGATATTTTAAAATAATATTTTATAGAAATATTTCCCAGTTTCTCAGATTTTTAGCACTACGTTTACGATAAAAACGATGGGGTCCAATATTTTTAGCTTATTACTGAGATTATAAAGATGCAACCAGGAGGAATGATTCAGGAAATTGGTCTTTTTAGAATAAAATTTTGTTTTCTAATAAATTCTTCGAAAAATTGTGTGGGGATAGACTACTGTTATTAATTGTACAATTTAAATTTTTCTATTAAACCTAGTACACAAGTCAATCATAAGTTTATGTTGCTGGTGTACGTTTACATAATTTTGCAATTTCTGCAGATTTTTTTCCATTATTCAAAAATATCCCGAAGTCATCTGTCACGATTTTTTCTCTCCTCAGTTGAATGGTTTCAGACGAGAAACAGGATACAGCGGAACGAAGTTGGAATTTAAATTGGCCCAGCGGTTTCGGATAATCGAGTCGGAGGTGAAATTATTATGAAATTATTGGGGTGAGGAATTTTCCGAGGCACTTTCTTGCGTGGAAGTTTAATTAGTCGTCGGGAACTATGAACCCGGCTACGAGAGTTACAAAACCTAACGACGCTTCTCGTTCATCGGTCTCAAAAGTAATTCCAACTTGGCTTAAGGAGCGATCGGAAAGAAACCATGTATCCTGGAGAGACACCTTTAAACTTCCTACTCTCTGACTTCATCGTGGAAGTGTTCTGTTAACTAGGAATTCGAGAATTATGCGAACAATTCGAACGCTATACGGGACTCAAACACCTTGGAACTGTTAAACGAGATACGTAATTCTAAAAGGTTTCTCTAACTCCATCAAGACTCGCAAACTCAATATATTCTCCGAATTTCGTCATGATTCTTAATTTCAAAATTAGTTAATCACGATTCTCGATCGAATATCTTAAATTGTTATGCTTGCAACGCAATTTTTCATTTTGTATCCAAGCTATTGCTAATGACAACACAATTATCAATTTTACTCAAATTACTTTTTAAAATTATTTTTAACTACATCATATTTCTTAATTCAAATCGTAAAACCAACTAACCAAACTTTCAAGCAGAATCCACCAGGAACCTCCAATTCTCTCCTCGACAAAAATTCCCATTCAAACCACTTCAAACCATCATGACTCCTAATACAATCGACTCAAACAGTCTCAAATTTGTAACCAGCAACCCCTAACCCAGTGGTCCGCAAAATTCTCCTTAAAACCACTTTAAAGCAACTGGCAATTCCCCATCAAATCGTTTCAAACGCTGTAACCAACCATCGCAAACCGTTCGGCCATCACCGAATAAAAATCGAAGATTTCCAGGCAGCAGTCGCAGCCGCTCGTAGCCCAGTTCACCGATCAAAAGGCAATTACTAGAATTAAAAGACCGATCAAAGGGAGAAAAGAAAAGCGTGGGATGGTAGCAAGGGGTGGGCAAGGGAGGGTGTGGGGATGGAGGAAAAGGGGGTGAAGGAAGATTGGGAGATGAAAAAGGGGGATGGAGGAACAGGGGGTTGCAAAGGGTGGTGAACGGTGGAAAAGGGGGTGGAATCGCGAAAGTTGCTCGGGTGTTCGTCCAGCACGCACCGATCGCGGCGCGTCGTCTGGGCCTGTTCCGAAGTCTGGCTGGTCTGGGACGCTTGCGTCGCGACGCTTCCCTCGCGTACGCCGGCGTTGCTCCGGGCAACCGATGGGGATGAATCTACGCGACGCCCGGCGTCGAGTTTCCTCGTAGCGGGTGGGGCTGTTAGACTCAGTGCGCTCCACGACGCCGAACTGACCACGTACAACGCGACGCCGATCGACCCCTTCCTCCTGATCGAAGATTACGCTCGGTGATCATCCCCACGCGATCCCTTAGATCGGCCGTCCGTACCCTTACCGGCGCCCTAACACCCTGTGGATCACTGTGCAACGTAAATCTCGATCCTCGATCGAAGTAACACCAAGTGCGTCGACTGGGAACTCTTTCGTGTGAATCTTTTTGGATCTCGCGCCGGCGATCGAGATTTGATAATGGTCCTGGAGGATCCTGCACGAATGTAGAATCTGTGAATGATCTATACGAGATCTAAGGCCTGTTATAATATTGTTAGGATTTTATGGACTTTGCTGAGTTTGGAGATTTACTGCAGGTTTTAGGTTTTCAGGGTTGTATAGTGATTTAGGGATTTAGATTGTGATTGCGTGAGGGATCTAGGAAGGATTTAGGAGGGTATGTGGTGATATAGAAGCAGTATACGATTTATTTGAGATCCATAACTAATTATAAGTATTGATACAGCAGTTGTAGCTTGGTTATGGTCTTAAGGGTTGTATAGTGATCCAAGAGGAACGAGATCGATATTTATTTTTCCAAGACAGTGTGGGAGGATTTGTAAACAGTGCATGCTCTATCTAGTATCCATAATCAGCTGTAATTTCTAAAACAGTTGTTAGGATCTTGATGGAAACTTATTCGTGGTGCTATAGAGATTTCGAACGGATACGTCCATTGACAGGAGGATCCGAGAAAGTTGAGAATGTCTCGATCCCAGTAGCAGTGAGTAATTTGATCCCCCGGGGCAAGAAGCTTCTTTGCATCGTATTAGGAAGTGATCGGTCTCTCTTTCTCTCTCGCGTCGCTAAAAAGATTAATCGACAGCCGATGTCGTGGGGGGTGAGAGTGCAGGTGTTACGGAACACCGGAGGGGTTGTCGAGCCTAATTGAAAAGAGCGTGGCACGGGGTGAGAGAAACTCGTCGGACGTTCTTTTTTCCTCGGCGGCGTCAAACAGGCTCGAGTTCGCGGGCCGGCCAGAGTCGCCGCGAAATTGAGCCCGTAATTTTCGAGGGTGAAAGTTAATCTCTTAAATAGGTGTCACGGTGGAAATTAAATAGGTGATCCAGCGGTAATTAACCCCGTCGGTCAACTGTCTGGACGGTAAATGCGAAATCGAAGGGGAACTTTTGTGCATCGAATAGAATCGTATTCTTCTTCAAAATTTATCACTTTAATAATGATGGAGAGGATCTGGAAAGATTAATCATATGTGGCCTGGATCGTTGTTGACAGGGGAAGATCGTGATCGATCAAAATCAAGGGCTCTATTCGTCACTATCAATTACTAATTGTCGTAGATGTCCATCTAATAAGAGATCGAGTGATTTGAATATTATTGAATTAGTAATCCAGAAAAGAGATCTAGGATTTGGATAGTTAGCTACAGGCGATCTAAATTAGTTAGTTAATCATCGTAGGCAGTCACTTGATAAGGGATCGAGTGAATGATTTAAGCATTATTAAATTAATAATAGAATATCTAGGATCTGAAAAATTAACCACCAGTGATCTAGACTATCCTCAGCGGTATAGAACCGGGATCGATGAAAATCAAGTGCTCCGTTGACCAATATTCATTAATTAATCACCATCGACGATGTCCATTTAGTCAGCGCTCAAGTGAACGATTCAAATATTGTTGAATTAATAATCAACGAGAAGGGTCTGAAAATTTAACTACAGTGGTTCAGATTACCCACGACAATATAAGATCGTGATCAACAAAAATCAAGTGCTCCATTAAACAATATTAATTAATATAATCTTCACTCATCGCCGACGTGCACGTGATCAGCGCATGAGTGAACAATTCAATTATTAAATACATAACAAACCAGCGGGATCGAAAATCAAGTGTTCCGAAGGCACTTCAAACGAAGAGGATCTAGGATCTCAAAAATTTGACTACCAGCGTTTCATAACACCTGCAACAATCTAAGATTGTGATCGATAAAAATCATGTGCTTCATTAAACAATATTAATTAATACTTTCACTCATCGATCTCACCGGAAGGATCAAACACCAGCATCCAGGACTAGTGACCAAGCCTTCGAGAAGAGGAACGGGTCTGGATCATTCGAGCGGCTCGGACCGAATGACTCGCGTCAGTTGGGGAAGTAGTATAATAATGTTAGTGCGCGAGCAGTGAAGTCCCGCGAGTGACGTTTCCTCCTCGGGTTTTTGTCCTCAGGCAGCAGGATCAAGGACCTCGACACAGCTCGATCGTAAGTCAGCAAACAGCAAGTCGTCGCGGAGTTTTTCGCGGCTCGGCGAGAAGATTTACGAATGCATCGGCGAGCTTGCATTAAATCTTCCGGAATCGACTGGGGCCGACGTGCCTCGCATTTTTTCCCACCCTCTCCCCGTGTCCCTCCCCTGCTCCTCGCGCGAACCCACATAGCCGTTCATCCCCGGGACCGGCGCGCGTTACGTTCTCCTTTTTCTCAGATTGAGAAGCCCATTAAAAGTTCGCCGAGAGAGCATGCCGCGCGTACGTGAAACCCGCGGATTTGATTTATCCCAGTTTCCCAGCCGTGAGGATAATCAGACACCCCGACTGTTTTCAACCCGTCAAGCTGGGAAACAAGTTTAAAAAAGGGGGAGGCTCTATGTTGCGAATTAATTTCCACCCAGGAAAATTTATAATCTCCTGATAATTGCCCATGGGACGCGGCCAAACGCCGGTAAATTACCGCAGAGTGGCGGACGCCGCTCTTTCCAGCTGCGGGAATATTCTTACGAGCTTGCAGAAAATTATTCTTTTGTGTTGTCTTGGAGAACAGACCCGAGGGGTGGATACTTGTAAAATATAGTGCTTGGGCGGTTTTAATTGGGAAAGTTGTGCAGACCATGCGTGAGCGGCGAAGAACGTTTTAACATTAGTACTACCGACCCCTACACGAGGCTAATGATACAGCGTGTCCCTTTTTAATGGGCAAATGCAATTTTCGCCGGAAATGTTCGTTACTCGTACAAATATCTCGCACGAACGGTTTTGTGTTTCGAGGAGGAATAATCCCGTGTCGTGATTTTGTTTGCACGTATGAAGGTCATCTAGTCTTTTGTGCACCATCTGGGTATTCTTAATTAAAAAATGATTAACCTATTAATGTCGAAGAATTTTTATTTGTAATAATAATGGCAATAAAAATATCGATACTCTATCTTCTTAATTGACTCGTTAATTGGATGTAGCAAGCTCAATTTTTATTTTCTGCAGGTGAAACAATTTTTAGACCATGCTGAGACATTAACAAAACAGCACATTAAAATACCTTCTCGTTAAAAAATTCTTGGAGCACACCCTGTTTCTTTTATGTCCTCAAAAATATTTACATAAAATACCAGTAGAGGCCCCACAGGGCTCCAAAATTTCTATGTATTTGTACATCACTGTGTGCGCCATTTTAGCGCCGTTTTGCCCAAAGAAAAACGCATAATGGAATTAAGTGGGAAGTCGGGACATTCGCAGGCCGGAATTTCTCGCGGACAATCGGCAGCTCTAAATTCCGCGTCCAAGCAGAAGCGGTCTTTCCCGTGCCAGAATATTCCCGGGCTCTATAAGCTGCTAAACGAAAGACCGATTCAAACCGGTCGTTCGGGTAAATGGACTGATTTTCCGAAATCCGCTTAGCCGGCCGCGCGCACGCGCCCGCTATCGCAACCCTTGCTGTCCCGAAAACTAACGAAAGCTTGGGAAGAGAGAAGGGCTCGGTAATTACTTTCATTCCATCTCCGTTCGGCTTTTTTCCTCTGTTAGAGCTGTATGGCCGGAGGCAGAAGTTTCGGGGGCCATAAATTAAATCTCCCGGTAACGATTCTCTCTGTTCTTCAGACAGCGTGGAACTTGCTCTATCTTGGCGCGCCTAACCCATTTTTTTGGCTGGCGAGCGTGTCAGTTATTTACTATAATACTTTACTGGGTAATTGTGAGTCAACACTAGCTACATCTTTTTTACCACGTTTTTTAAAAATTTGAATTTATACCTGCAGCGCCCCAAATATTTTCATTATTTTCTTTTCTAAATTTATTATTAACCGCGGAGGTATTCGAACTCGAAAATTAAACATTTCTTGCGACCTAATATGATTCCATTTTTTCAGTATATGCATATGAAATTGATGGATGACTTCATAAACAATATTTTGAATAAAGGTACATCCATTTTTGGTGGAACCTCATTGTCACCAATCGAGTGTCTAAGGGTTGATTTTAGTTTTCGACTGGTTTCAAATCTCTTCACTTTTGAATTCTTGAAATTCTGGAATTACATTTATGAGAAGTGAAAAAGTTTTATTTATTATTCAAGAATTATTAAGATAAAAATTGTGTGTAACACAAGCAATGCAGATCAAATGATTTATATCATATTTTTGATACGACTGAAATTGCAAAGATAGTTTCGTCGAAAATTATTGCAAAAATTTACACAAATTCAATCTTGTATAAGGCAACATAAACTAGTTAGCACTTTTTTAAAAAATTGTTATTGGCATTCTCGTTCTACATTCATTGTTTTGAAGGCAACCCCACATATTTATTAAATTACATATATTCTCGAAGATTCAATATCAGGTGCTCGTTCGAAAATGCTGATTCTTTTCAATGAGGAGTTAAAAGAACTTCTCTACTTTTCCTAAAAATGTAATTGGAATCCGTGGACCGACAGATATTACGAGAATTCCGGATCGCGAAGAATTCGGCCGAGTCGACTGCGAGCTAGAACGTATTCGCAGAAACAGTTTAAGGAGTTTAATTAAAGGGGTTGCACGTGCGAGGGGTTCGATTCTGTCCGCGATACACTGTTCTGTTCCTAGCCATGGGGTACTTGGGTTGTGAACGTGGTGAAAATGTTTTTCAGTCGAAATCGTAGTACACAAAATTAAAGAGTGCGTTTCAAGTAGAATAAAATGGCGAAAAAAAATCGAAGGTCAATTTTTAACACTCCGTTGCAAAGGGGAGACACCCCTGCGTACGATCGCGTCGAAATAAATGTGAGAAAAAATATTTTTAGCTTCGCAGAATCGTTCGAAGTTGTATCATCGAAGTATTAGATTTTACAAGTTACCAAAATTTAGACAATTTTTAACTTTGTATATTTTTTCCGCTCGAACCACAAAAGCTACAAAAACAATTTTTACACAGAACAATTCTGTATACTTTTCCAAATACGACGATGTTATATTTTTTAAGACACATTAATATACGAAAATTGTCCGATATCTTCAAATTTATTTAAAAAATTAGAAGTCTGAGGATTTTATTTCCAATTGGCAAAATGAAATAGATTCGCAAGAGAGTACGTGTCGGCATTGCGGAAATCGTGACAGCGGAACGGGTTTCGATTAAAAGGTCAAGTAACGAGTTAATTGGCCGACGATTAAGTTCGCGTTAAAACTGGCCGCGCGGTGACCGTGTCCGGTGGAGGGGCTCGCCGAAACCGTCCCATTGTTTGCCTGTCGCCATTGTCTTCCACAGGACCGTTGTTCCTGTGACATCGATCCTGTCTAAGTTCGAGCGCTCGACTTTTTCGGCTTTTTAAGTGGCGCGCGAAGCTTTTGTTCCGAATTGCGGGCTTAAGTGCTCTTTGATAGGCAATCGCTCTAGAGCTTATTGAAATTCAACCGGTCTGTCTTCCGTTCTCCTTTTACTAGAGTACGGCATGAGCAGTGCTTTATTTTTCAACTCTCGAGCTCTATGAAAATTTTAATTACCCATTTGTACAGCTTTCGGAATTATGCAGCACTTGATATCGGTGCTTCGAACTATCTGAAAAACTACTAAATAAGTAACAAATTTTTAATTGCATTTTAAGACAACAAAATTTGAAGGATTATTTAAAAAATGATTACAAAAAATATATTTTTTTACGATAGTAGGACCCCTTGTGGTCCCACCACATTGCTTTCAGTTCTCTGTCAGAATATAAAAATTTTTCCACACGATCGCGAATTTTCCTACAAACCCGCAGGCTCCAATTATAAATCTACAATCGACTCTGGGAATCTGTTCGACACAGTAGCGTCATCGTAACGTCGAGAGTTCGACGCGTTCGTCACCGCAGGGAGCAACAACGTGCTCTCGCTGCTCGAACAGAGTGGTTCTTGAATAAACGCAGATGGGTGTTGTTCGTTGCAGAGGCTGTATGATGAAATCGTAATTTCCATTCCCGCGCGAAGCAGACCGGCTAAACGCGTCACGCGAGCGGTGAAAAATCATGGCACGCCATCGGCCCGAGAAAAATTATTCCGTGGAACATCGTGAAATTTTGTTCACCGAAAATTCTCCCTTCTTTCTCCCTGTATTCCCATCGAGCGGAATTTTCATCATTTTCCGGATACGTGACCTCTTCTGTTCCGTTCTTCGAGGAAGGGGCACGGGAATAATGACCCGGGCGGAATTGAATGAAACACCCCAGGGAGAAATAGGCTTTGCTCTGAGCATTTTAATTAAACGCGAAATCGCCTTGCACAACGGCGATAATTTTTATCAGGAAAGCAAAAGTACGGAGCTTCTTTGCCCCGGAAATACTGCACCGGTCTGGAACGATTAAATAATCAACGGAGTTATTCACTTTTTTTTGCCGGGCTCTGGAGCATTACGCGATAAAATTGCCCGGAATAAACTTGCCAACTATACGGCGGTGTTATTGTTGTTGGACCGGGGGTTTAATTTGTTGATTTAGTTTGCCTGATGGAGCAGCATAAACTTTGCGCCCTGTCGGAAGTAATATCGAGCAACCCTTTTATTGTAATTACGCTTATCTACCAATGAATATTCAGAATGAACAAAACCTGTTTTACATTCTTTCAATTCCTTATCTTATATTGTGGAAGGATAAACACATTCAAAGTGCAATAAAATTGAAATGAAAAATCGAGGCATTCAATTTTTAAGGACCATTTTCAAGGGGAGCCTTCACTTTCTAACCTCATTGTAATTTTACTAGAAAAATTGTTTGAACCCAACGCACTCGAAAGTGATGTGTCAATAAGACTATAAATTCTCCGCTTTAAGATGAGCCAAGGTACATTGTTTTCCTATTTTCTTTTACGAAGTTCCGATTGGTTAAACATCCCCCAATCTGATTCAAAGATGGAGTGCTTCAATTTTGATGTGCAGCGATTTGGTTCGCGAAAAAGTGGTGAAACGGAGGAAGGTTTGCAATTTGAAAGGGTTTAGGGGACACAGTGCGCTGACAACAAGTAAGTCCACGACCCAGTTGCCTCTCGTTACACATCGATCGAGCAGCAGAGATTCTGAAGCGAAAGAATGACGGCGGAACCAGGGACCGTCGAAGGAAATAAGCGATTTTAGAAGCGAGGGGGTGGGCCTCGTCCCAAGTTGCTCTAATGCCAAAGTTTCGAGAATGAACGTCGACCATGAAGCCAGTATTTACATTCGCGGAAGGAAACCGGACGACAGTGGAGCAGTTCGAGTGGACCGGAAGCGGGAATACCTGACCCAGATTCCGGCGATTCAGAAAGACGATGAACTCCTGCATGAAGAACTTGGTTGCCTCCGATCGAAAGAGTTTTCCTTATCGCGAGATTAGAGCACCAATGTCTCTTTTATCTTATCCAAAAATAGTTAAAACTGTGTCACATTTGTTGACTCTTTCATTTCCATTTAAACAATTTACAAATTACTGCTAGACTCTTTCTATATTTCAGTGACTTGTTCCTTTATTTAGGATGTTCCACCCCAGTAGTTTTCTCAATATTTTACCAGACGTGTTTCACACCCTCACAGGGCGGTTTTTACCCTCCAACCTTTTTACGAATCGAATTTTTCTAAATATTCGACCAGACATATTCGACATCTTTAGAGAGTGTTTCTCACTCCGAATTTTTCTGTGCTTTTTCGAATTTTCTGCCAGATATATTTCACACCCTTAAAGGATAGCCTCCGAATTTTATACACACTGTATTTTTTGTAAATTCTACCCAACGTACCTTGAGAAGGTAGTTTCCACCCTTCGAATTTTCTATGCAGTGTGTTTTTGAAATATTCGGGGGAAATATATTTTGCATCCTTAGACGAGAGTCCTCGCCCTCCGCATTTTATGTGAATCGTATATTCTGTTGCAAATATCTTTCAACAGGACTGGGTAGCTTTCCCCCTCTGATTTTTGTATGAACTTATTTGACATTCTTAAAGGGTAGCTTCTACCCCAAAACACAAAAGCCAACTGCCAAGAACAAACAAGTGTGAAATATTTTTCTTGCCAGACATTTTTATTTTCTTCCTATCAAAGCAAGATTCTCCATTCGAATTATCCCTTATGCAAAGCAGTTTATTCGTTCATCCTCTGATGAACTTGAATGTGATCTACAGGCGAGTAGATGGTTAGATTACGAATCCTTGAATCGGCTTAACATCAACCGGCCGTGAACGTAGTCCTCGCTGTGTGTCCGCCGGAAATAAATTCATTAAGCCGACGCGTTGCGATCGCGCTACCGGCGTGATTTACGCGACAGCAATTTCGCAGTCACACGATTGCTTTTGTTTCCCTCGTGATCTATGGTCGTCTGCGGGGTTAATTCGGTCCATATTTGCTCGATATTTTTGGCCGGAAGACGGGCAGGACGTCCGTGTTACGACGTGCGTGGGCGTTTTATACGAAAACCTTGAAACTTGCACGTAACAAATTTCTCCACATCGTTTTAAAAATTCCCAGCTTCAGAGTACAGTCTTCCATAACAAGCTGGTTAAACAAGAGAATTTAATATATTCCACCATTTGTTTCATAGCTTATCTTCATCGTTAATATTAAATGTATTAAATGCACTCTCTGCAGACTGTGATTTATAATTTTTAATAACGACATGTATAAAATTAATTAATTCCATATAAATTATAAGATCGTCAACGGTCATGTACTTACGTGGATGAAAAAGCTCATTTATATTTTTCCTGACAATCAAGAAAATGGTTAATCAACGAAAGCAGAAGAACACTGCATATGAAAAATAGTACAACATAGTGTCAGAATCATAATTAAATTAAAATAAGGAAAACATGAGGATCGAGAAAAAAGTTTGTATATAAATTCTTGGAAAGAAAAGTTGCAGTTGCCGTATAATACGATATTCAGTAAAACATTCTGATGAAATTATCAAGTATAAAAATATGAATACTTTTAACGAATGCCACAAAGTTAAATTAATTATGTCATTATAATAAAAACTACAATATTCAAGCTTCTTATATTATTTCCTGAACTGTTTTTGATCGTTCATCGTGAATTAAAGTATTAATTTATAAAAAATATTCGACGACTGTCTAAATAAAAATTATTTACATAAGTGAATAAAATTCGCATCTAATGCAGAATAATTTCACGCGAAAATCGTTCGTAAATCTTGAAGGATTGAAGGTCGTTTGTCGTGTTCATCTTCAGAAAAAATTCTTCGAGTTAGATCTTTGTCCCGTCGATCACCGGTCGACGTAATTCGTCGAAATGGGAGCATAAGCGTTTCATCTCGTCGGGAAACAGAAGGGTTAACGAAAAATTCATTGCTCGGGCGGCTCGCCAGTTTGCGCGGACCGGCTCGCGGAAATTACGGCTCCACGGACCCGTTAAAACCTCGTTTTCAGATACAATGCCTCGGTCCACAATCCTCTGCGGTCCCCTTCCCCTCCGTGCCTCCACATCCCAATTTTTCCTGTTCGAAAAGTCCCCAGCGCTTTTCCCGCGCTCTTTCGAAACGGCTCTCTCAAAATGAGACTTGGAAAAACTATTTTGGAAGTTTGATCGAAGGGGCGGTCGCTCCCGTGGGTTCTCGAAGAGCGTTCGGGGGTGAAATTTGTTTCACAGCGAACGCGCACGATCTCGAAGAGAGGGACTCGGGAAAGGGAAGACCTGGGTCGAGTCCCTTCACGAGATTTTAATGGAATCGTTAATTCAATCGCCTCGGGAGAGCTTTGGTCAATATTTGCCGACGTCGGCCCGGTAACATCCCCCACACCCACGCATGCCACCACCGGCCCTCTCTCCCTTTCCCTTTCAACCCTTGATCCACGCAGTTTCCACCCTGACGCGCCTGCAAACTACGGAGACTCCAACCCTTCGACACTCTTTGCTTATTTTTCGGCCCGAAAACCCTGCTTAGTTTGTTCCTGGTTTTTAGTAATATTTTAAATAGGTTGTGGTTGGAATACAGG
>CM052324.1:2731514-2806433 GCA_028455615.1 Lasioglossum zephyrum | reverse complement strand
GAATTTAAAAATTGTCTTCTACTAATGAATTTAAAAATTGTCTTGTATTATTATATTTAGAAATTGTCTTGTGGTACTGCATTTAAAAATTGTCTTGTACTATTGAATTTAGAAATTGCCTTTTATTAATGAATGTAGGTTATCTTTTACTAATGAATTTAAAAATTGTCTTGAACAATTGTATTTAAAAATTGGTCGCAAATTTTCCTCTTCTTTCTGCCATCAATTTTTACGGCTTCGCCACTAATTTCCATGGCTTTGAACATTCATTTTTCCGGCTTCGTCATTCGTCTTTTTGGTTTTCATTTCCCAATGAATTTTACCGGAGTTCGTCCATCTCTTTCATCCTAAATGGCAGAGACTTTTAAATAAAATATTTTACAAATAGAACCTTTCAGCCGTGTGGGATTTAAATGCATTTTTACTGTAACAGAGTTTATTTAAACCGTGAAACGCGGAATTCTTTCCCTTTTTGTCATTTTTACTAAATTGTCCATGTGAATGGGTGTTTGGATAAAAATTCACAGTTCGCTTGCCGAAGGATTACAATAAAAACGAATAAGCGTAATTTCCGTATTCTCGTTCACTTTATTGTAATTATTTCTATTGCTGTAATAAATGGAGCGGTATACTTACCTTTTCACAATGAACAGTAGATTCTTTTCCTCGTATTAAAACATTTTAATAACTAACGTGGTTCTGGAACCTGAAGATTCAAATCCGAATCCAACGTTTAGTATTCACAAAAATAGCTATATGTTGTAAATGATAGAACCTTTGCGCCGCGAATAAAAATTTGTAATACCCTGAAGATAAATTGCGATCGATAATTAATTATTGAACAGCAGGTTATAGTGAAAATGCACAATTGCAAAAATTTCGCGAAAAAATTCATAAAAATTGTGAAGCCCGCGATAAAATTGCACGATGGTAACATCAGAAACAGGATAGGGACACGTGCGAGAAATGAAATTGTAAGATCGACTTGTGAAACACGTGCGAGATCGTTCCCCAAGATCAACAGCGTCTCAAAGTCCCCTAAACCGGACGATTATCAGGGGAAACAGGTTCCAGGACGGTCGTCGAGGAACCATAATCGCGAAACGATACTGGCAGACAGGTTCTGCTTAGTGTCAGAGTGTTGAACCGGCTCCTGGTGTTCGCAGTTCGCACGAAACATCCGGTCCCATTGCCGATAAACAATCAGCAACAACCATAGCAGTTCCGTCGGCTCCTTTACACTCGGAACAGCGGCGTTGCAAAATAAATGTCACCGCGTAAACGATTTCGGACTGTCTATCTGTGTCTCAATCTTGCGAGCAATCTGTTTCTGGCCATTTTATCGCGAATCCAAATTAAACGGCCGGCGATCCGCTTTTTCTAGAGACGCTCCAAGTAATTTTCCGAGGGAACACGCCTACGAATGCGGATCAATGGCGAGAGCCAGAGGGTAGGAAACCGATGGATCGTGAAAAGGAGACCATTCGCTTCCCTCTGAGGGATTTCCGACCCGCGGAATTTCTGATGTCGCGTGATTTAATGAAGCGAGGCGTCGGGACCGATCTAGCCGCTCGGACGATTCACGGGGATCCTTTTGTGATCGACGGAGCTCTTGATTTCTCTTGCAGATCGGAGCTGTTTGCCTTCATGTTGGCGACGCCAGAGAAACGGAGGTAGAAAATGGTCAAATTCTTTCTTCTTCTGTATGTAGTATACAGAATTGCCTTCGAACATCCCGTGTATAAGGCAGGGCCCGCTAGATAGCCTTACTGATGAGTCTTCTAGCGGGTCTAGGACGAAACATCTCCTTAAACATTCAATTTATATTTCTTGTACATGTATACAATATTCAGATTCAATATTTTTCTCATATGAAAAAATGTGGCTTAAAAAATATTTTTCCAATATTTGAAAAAAATATTTATCCAATATTTTTGTGCTACTAGGGTTATTTTATTATTTAGCTATTATTTCTGAACCGGAAGATTCAAATCCGAATCCAGCGTTTATTAAAATTCATAATATCTTTCAGATAAATTACGATCGATAAACTAATTAATTAAATTGTATGTAGTATATTGTACCTTGCAATTGATACACCAAATTTTGGCCTGATCTATTTTTTTTTATTTTACGTCGCTCTCAAATGTTTGCTAAGGTTACTTTGCGACGGGACCTACAGTTTAGGGTGGGTTTCGAACCATCTTGGCCACCACAGTATTAAATGGCACATGGAATATTTCCAGAGGTACCGAGTGGATCTGTTTTGAGCCAGATTATCAAAACAATGTTATCTCCACAAATTCCCAAAATTCGCAGTCTATCAAGAATTGCCAACTGCCAGACGAAAACCACCCCTCCCTGAGTCAGCCCTATCCTTTAGACCTTCCGGATGGGTGTGCCCTAAGAAAGGCTTCGTCACCAAAGGCGTCGAAGCCGAATCGACAGGGAGCGAAGCAAGATTGAACAGCCACGCGACTCTGTTTAATCGGAAGTCTCTGGTTCCCTTAACAAGGAACCTAAGCAAACCCTAGTCGAATGAGGGATGAGGAGTCGCATTGTCGAGGGCACCGAACGAAACACGGTACCGAAGGGTAGCGAAGGGAATCGAAGGATACGAAATGGTACTGAAGGTTACCGTACCGGAGGGCGTGCCGGTAAACAGGTATTCGCAAGAGGGTGGAGCATAGTTACTCCGAGTAGCGCGGCTTAGCTCCGGGAGCTGAGTAATGGCAGCCGAGTTAGATTGGATGGAATATAGACGGAACGAGGCTCCATCTCCTTAGTGGATCATTTGTCCAAACTCGAAACTCCGAAATTCCGGCGGCGAACACGCTGCACAAGATCCCACCCCCACCCCACCTTCTCTATTACTCCCGTTACTTAGCCATTCGTCGTTAATTTTAATCGCTCGTTCTCCCGGCGGAGTACATCGGCAGACGTTGTTCAGCGGCGCCGACGGTAACGGGACGAAAATTAATTGTCACGCCGGGAACACCGTGTACATAGCGTGTGCTCTTCGGCAAGTACTCGACCGATTTCTTCTACCGGCGTATTGGTTTGGCAGATGGCGCTGCCGTTTGCCGCTCATACAAATCCACAACAGTACACAATGTACATTACGCAACCATTAAATTCGATCAAAAGGATCAGCTTTCAATTTCGATTGCAATTACCTCGTTGATTGAAACGCTTGACCCATAATCTCGTCTATGAGGATCACTATACAACATTTTGGGTCAATTTAATAAACATTCTAACCTAATTCCTCCCCTCACCCACGCTACACAACGATCCCAAAAATTCTAGATCGAAAAATCACAGGGATGAAAAAGATGTCTTTCGAACAGCCCTCACTCTTCTTTGTTTCGTTGCCGCGAAAACCACCGCGATAAACATTTTATTTTTCGGTCCGGTTCTCGATTACACGGACAGCAGTCTCGATTCCGTTCAGGCGAAACTTTTTCCGCGAGGAACCACCTCCGGCCGCTTTCATTTCCGACTGAGCCCCTCACCACCGTCGACGGATAACGAAACAATATCATTTTAAACGACGCCTGGCGATAATAACGGTATCGGCGGACAACTGGCAAAACGGGCCAACGTTTTCCGCGGGCCGCTCCGCAAATATTCATCGCGCGACTGCGAAATTGTAATAACCGCGGGCCAGCATTCACCCCGACAAATACTCGGACTTCATGATTCATCCAGAAATTAAACGAACCGCGTGACAGCGTTAAAAACACCGTGAGGAAACATTCCAACCCCTATGCACCACCCCTCCCCGTTACCTGTGCACCCTTCTGATGATTTAAACGGAAATAACGAATTATCTACACAGGACCGGTTGGAGAAGTGTTTGTTTTCGACTGGGAATTTTTGTGAAAATTTTCAGTTCTGTCGAGTGTTTGGGAAGGGAACAACCATTTTTGTTGATATACGTTTTTTGGTATTTTTACTCTTACAAACGAATCTCTTGATTGCGCACTGTACGTATTAAATATATAATATTTGCACATTATTCACCAAACGATCTCAGCACCAAAATATCTCCAGAAATGGCTGCGAGGATCTTGATTCTTCGACGGCCCTGCCACAAATATCACGATCCCTAATCCCAATCACTCATTGAACAAGCAAACCTCTGGCAGATCGCCTCGACAATCGGCCTGCCATCCGTTAATGGCTTCCTCGCAGCTCCGTCTTTCACACGCCAAGCGCAAGCGGGATTTTATCGCGCGTAAAAAAAAGCAAGTGGATGGGAACAATGGTTAGAGAGGGATGGCGATCGTCGGAGAGCTTTTCGCCGCGACGGATAGCAGATAGAACCATAATGGGCCGAATCGAGTATTTCGACGGTGCTGTGACGACGACCATAGCCGGGCGAGGATTTTCCACCCGTGGAAAAGTCGGTTTTCCATCGAGCGTCACTCCAGAGTACACAGTGGGATTCGCGAAAGGGAAGACCGAAAATCTGGTTTCTCCGAGATGGAATACAATAACGGAGACACCACGATAAACCCGACGATCCGTTCATTTTCTCTGCGGTGCCATCCCAGCTCTACAATTTACGCCAGGGAAAGTTTCCGCGAGAGAGAGAGAGAGCTCTCGCTTCCGACAGCTCTGTCTAATCTAATTGGAGCTGTGATCAAAGTTTTATTTATTTCGTTTGCAGTTGAATATTGTTCAACTGATTCTCTTGGTCCCTGCGGTGCGCGCGGAACTCTGATATTATTCAAGTGTATTTTTCCCCAGTGTTCCTCTCTTTGTAATTCTTCTGTTTTATTCAGTAAAATTTTCTGCTTTCGACGACATTGCCTCTGTACACGATGGATGAAATTTATAATTTATCAGTAGAGTGCGGATCTTTATGCATTTATACCAAAAATTGAATAAATGAAATTCGAAATTGTTGAAAACTTTTAAAAATTGAAGACGTCAATATATAATTTCTTTTTAATTAAAATCGTTAAGGGAAGAATTAACATTCAATTTAGTTTCTAAATATTTATCAGTAGATAACGGATTATATGCATTTATTTTACGCATTATGTATTAAAACTGCTGTTATATTATTTCCAATCAATTAAACATATCAAGCAAGACAACAAATAACTATTTCATTTCAGATTGTTACAATTCATATAGAAAATTTTTATTTTTCATGAACAATCCGCTGTCTATTTATCGGCAACGTATTTTTTATGGTTCTCTTAAATCCTTTTGTAGGACAATCTTCAATTTGAATTTTCTACTGGGCTTCTTTTGTCGCCAGAATTAAACTTATCCTTTGACTTGCTGGATTTTACTATTATTTTCAAAGATGTTTATTAGCAAGCTAACTACGCGCGTCAGGGAACAACGTCCGAGGGTATTTTGATAGCCAGCCCTTTGGGATATCATCGGGGGGCAGTAATACGCCACAGTATCGCTCCACAGAGATTTCGTACGCCGTTAACTAACCCCTGCGAACACCACCCTCGCCCTTATTCGAGGTGACGTCGATGACCGGCGTTAACGAGGCGTCCAGCTGGTCTGTTTCGAAGCATTGTACACTTCATTGTGGTGGTCTATATTAGCCTGGTCCGTGGACACCTGCTTGCAACGGTAACAGAAGATTGGAACGATCGGATCGAGAAATGAAAATTAATTGAATCTGGAATTGTATACAACACTGAGCAAGGGGTTGGAATATCTAGTTCTCCCTTCCACAAAGAAAATCTAAATCAGAAAATCATGAATATGTAATAGACACAGAACCAGACAGCAGCAACCAGCCGCAGTCTATAAATAACAAAGAAACTCTCGCGAACCTGGTCACGAAATAAATCGAACATCAATAGAACGAAAACATGACTCGCTAGAATAAAAATGTTTGTTGTAAATGATTGAACCTTTGCGTCGCGAATAAAAATTTGTAATATCCTGAAGATAAATTACGATCGATAACCAATCAATTAATTACTATTATCATTATTATTAATAATAGTATTATACGCAATCGAATACAGTGATGACGATTATAACCGTCACAGCTACTGAACGGGTTGAAATATCAAGAATCCAAACCCTAAAGACACTTGTAAAATGGTGTCCAAAAGTAATACTCACGAATATGGCAATTCGCGCTTATGCAGCGCATCGAGCGTAAGCCAACATTGGCGACTGCAGGGAGGATGAATGAGAATTTAAAGTTAGATAGAAGCGGACGCAGACAGGAGAAGCGGAAGAAGGATTTATCGCGTTACTTCGCCGGTGTTCTGCCGTGGAAAGTTTGGCGGATCCGCGGCGAATGATTAAAATTTCTTGCCGGCGGTTGGTGAATTGGAGATTCCTCTCGCGAGAGGGTCGCGAACAGTTTTCGCAAGTCGTTGCGAGGAGAAGAGTCGCCGCGTGTATCCAATTACGTCGACGAGGAGCGCGTTGGTCCCGTGGCAGCACGCGTGGACAACGATACCCGCTCCGAGACCGCTCGAGCCCGCGCCAAACCCGTAGCCCGGCTGCAATTGACAGAACGTTTCCGTGCCGCGTGACAGACGGTGATTAACGACCCGTCTGTTTTCCGAATGAACATGTACGCCCGGCTAACCGTTACCTTCCTGCCTCGCGAGCTCGGTTATTTGCTCGGCCTGAGACACACCCGACGAGGCTAGACGAGACGCTTGCTAAATACCCGCCCCGCGACCCGCTCCGAGATTCGCTGTCGACTTTATTCTTCGCCTTTACTGGTCTCCGGGAGATTTTGTTCACCTTCATTGACGTTCAGAGAATTTAACCGACAGCGGATTTGACCGACAACGAATTTAACCGACAACGCCTTTAACCGACAACGAATTTAACCGACAGCGGATTTGACCCACAACGAATTTAACCGACAAAGCCTTCAACCGACAGCGGATTTAACCGACAACGCCTTCAACCGACAGCGGATTTGACCGACAACGAATTTAACCGACAGCGGATTTGACCCACAACGAATTTAACCGACAAAGCCTTCAACCGACAGCGGATTTAACCGACAACGAATTTAACCGACAACGCCTTCAACCGACAGCGGATTTGACCGACAACGAATCTAAAATCATTGTCGGCTAAATTTGTGTCGATCAAATCCGCTGTCGGTTTAAGGGGTTGTCGGTTAAATTCGTTGTCGGTCAAATCTGGAGTCGGTGAAATGTTGTCGGTGATTTCCATGGGACCCGACCTTCAGAAGGATATTGATTATGAATAAGAATATGTAGCTGTCGCAGCTTTATAAAAGTCGTTACATGCGCAACTTCATGCTTCCGATTAATGCAAATTGCGCCTCGTAAACGTAAAACTAGGACGTTCAGGGGCGGTTGAGCCCTAGATTGATCTTTTATGTAGCACTTTTGACTACCGAAAAACCCCGTCTTTGCATTATCGAGAAATGGAAGGCGCATGTCACACCCTTGGAGTCATAGAAATAAGTTTACCGACTTAAGTGCTTTGCTCTACACTGCATTTTTTATAATGCCTTATTCTTTCGGTGGAAATATATCCTACAGTGCTAAACTTGTTATCAATTATATATTTTTAGTGTATTAAATAAATATGTCAGTATACACCACCAGTGGTACGCGTGGCACGCAACGTGTCAATGATCTCCAGAAGATTTTATCTTCTTGATCTTCAGACGATCTGATATCGACCTTCATCGACCTTCAAAAATCATCGATAAATATCCTATAGAAACCCCTGAAACATCACAGCACACGAAATACCGTCCAATTATACCCGCAACTACCCTAAACACGAATCCGTCGACTTCCCAACTCGAACAATCCCTAAAAGGCAGCATTCTCGCTCGGTTCGAGTCTCAAGGCAGATGTCTATCCCCAGAAAGACATCGGCTGAAGAGTCTCCGACTCGCGTCGAACCCTGGGAAGAATCCTCGCGCGAATTCCAAGGTTCTATAGAAAGTTCCGTCGCCGGCAGACGTCGAATCGCACGCCGCGGCCTTCCGATTCAATTTCCCGGCTTGCTGAGGCAACCTTCGTCGGAAAGAATCCGGGACGCTTCTGACATTTAACACGGGAGCCGGCGTTTTTCGAGGGTGGCTTTGCCCCGGCGGACAAAGGGACCCGGTTTGATGTGTTTGATCAGGGATCGAAGGTCGGCCGCCTTTGTGGAAGCTCTCTGTTCGATCAAATCGAGCGGGCTTCCTATCCGACGGTGCACTGTGCGTTGACAATGGACGAAAATCAAAAACTCAACTTTCATGTTGCTGTTTAAAACCTTCACGAAAGTGTCCCCCACGCACCTGTAACAAAATTAACTAATGTTATTAAAATCAATAAACCAGCATTAACGTAAAGAATTTTTGAAACACAACTTTCTGTGTTCCCTCTGCAATTCCGGCCAATTATAGTTAAAGTAACAAAAATTCTTTTAAATCCTTCCGTCCAATATTTACAAATTTATCGTCTTTTTAAGAGCGATCGAATATTAATGAGAGTCACTGAATGTACATAGCTAAACACTTTTTAATGGAACCTTCGATAGCAACAGCAATTTTCATTGTGAACTATCAAGTCACCCTCCATAACGTCATTTGATAGTTTCACATTTAAGATTGCAATGTAAAAGAAAATTTCTATGCTTTCTTTTGGTACAGCACAATTATAGAAAACCTTATTAATAGGCTTCCGGTAGGTAAATGTTAAGACTTGTCCTCCACTCTACCCTTCTCCGACGCTATTCTCTGATTTCCCTAATGGTCAGCATCCCCACTCTTCCACGCTTCATCTCGCATGTGTTTGATGTCACGTGACTAATCTGGTAATGACAGAGAGAGAAGGTAAACGTGTTCCCCTGAATTTTCCCTGCCTGGCGACACGGTATCCATGTACAATGTATTCCACGAAACTTTTCGCCTCGGAACTTGATCAGAGTTAGAGGCGGTGGCAACGCTCCGAGCCGATTACACGCGAAACCACGTAATCTTGGCTCGAGTTCCGGGCCCCCGTCGATTCGCAAATAACATCCTAACTATCCGCACATGAAACGAGCCAAGTCGCGCCGCCTCGAACTGCAGGTTAGCGTCGCGTCGCGGCGGTTAACGAGCGTGTTTCGTTTCCCGGGAAATTCTGTGTCGCAGAAATCGCGTTAGGCGAGGCACTGATCTGATCGAAAGAACGGGATAAGGTTCTACATTTCTGTTTTAAATTGTTTTTATCCTTTTTACAACCTCAATACTAATCCACTCTACTAAGAATTGTGCTTGCATTTTGTGTTCCACAAAAATATGAAACGAAAATCACATTATTCGTTGGACGACCAAATATATTTCGCGATCATCTACAGGTCCCTCTTCGCAGTCAAAATGATACGAAGAAAAACCATTTTTAAATTGTTTAAAATTACAAACTTACAAGCGTTACAGACTTGAGGACATGTGGATTACACAAAAATTGTTTGGTAGTCGAGTTAATTTGGTTAAGTGGGTAAACCTCCAAACAGTGTTAGCCCGGGGCCCCAAAATATCTGCATTGGTTTAACTTCGCAGTCAAAATGATACGA
Source organism: Lasioglossum zephyrum (assembly GCA_028455615.1). Taxonomy (NCBI): domain Eukaryota; kingdom Metazoa; phylum Arthropoda; class Insecta; order Hymenoptera; family Halictidae; genus Lasioglossum; species Lasioglossum zephyrum. The sequence continues at coordinate 2,796,890 of CM052324.1, read as the reverse complement.
AGAAAAACAATTTTTAAATTGTTTAAAATTACAAACTGACAAGCATTACAGACTTGAGGAAATATATACATAGATTACACAAAAATGGTTTGGTAGTCGAGTTAATTTGGTTAATTGGGTAAACCTCCAAACAGTGTTAGTCCAGGGCCCCAAAATATTTCAATTGGTTCAACACTTTGCATGATCTGATTTACTAAATTCACAATATTTATGGGACGGCCTATTTGCAGTGATGTAGTACTTCGATTTAACTAGCGATTGAAGACTACTTTGCCGATTCTGCGGGCGGAAGACGCGGGCGGAAAGTGAACGGGGACCGTTTGAACTTTAATTGGCCGACGTCGGATTAGCAATCGTTGCGCTAATCACGGACCAGCGGATTATAAACGATCCGGGATCACCCAGTGAGCTCAGGTCGTTCCCCATTGGCACCAGGAGTTAGTCTACCGCGTGTCCCGGCTTTAGAGGGCTTCGTTTCACTAGGAGATTCGATTCAAGTTGGACAAAAGCCGGGAAATTAAATGGCCTGTTCGGCGATGCTTACGGAATCGAATTCCAATTACGTCGATGGCTCTGAGCAAAGACTCGTTTTTCTGCTCCCTTACCAGTCAGAAACCATGAAAATTATTCAACTTTAAACATGCATAACTTTTGAACTAGTGAATTCCTACCATGAAACTTGGAGTTTTGCCATTCTCTCGCCAAAATCTACAGGACTATAGTTTTGAAAGTCGAAAGTTTGTGGTCCCATAAACTGAAGTTTAGACGGCCGAGAAATTATTGTTATGCAGCGAAGAAACACATAAGAAATTGTTTAATGGTTAGTCTAATGTAGACTATTATGCTATTAAACATATAAATTCATCCTGTTACTTCTTAATCATTTAATAATCTGACCTGCTGTCGCACAATTTTATCTTCTTGTGCAGTATTCCGGGGGATGTGAGAGGGTTGCAGGGGGTTGCGGGGTGTTTGATAAATTTTCCCATTTCGAATCGCGTCCCCGTAGTTCTTAAATCCCCTGTCCAGACCGTGGTCGTGTTTCTTCGTTCGGTTCGCCGCTGAAAATTCGAACAGCCCCGTGCAGGATCTAAGAGAGGGTGCGAAAGGGGTGTAAAAGGGGCGGAGCAAAGGAACAAGAAAGCTCACGAGCGGAATGGGAAACGGGGAAATTGGATCGCGAACCGTATCGTCGGATTTAGCGGGCTATAGGAAGCGAACCAGGATCTCGCGTCGAGTTCGGGTTAGCTACGGTCCCGGGATTCCCGATTATTTATCGCTGACGCATTACGCGGCCGAAAATTGCACGCACGCCGAAATTATTTCCTCTTTTGTCTTCCGTGCACCTCGTGTCCTGTCCTCGATGCTCTGCGGATTATGACAAAAAGCTGAAACATGTAAATGCACCGGCTGCCGCCAGGGGTGGGGGGATGAATTATTGATGGACTTTTCAGAATAAAACATGCAGAGAGCTCACTTACGTGTGAGCATAAAGGATTTTCATAGAGAGCCTTTCATGTGGAAATTTACCTTTTGTTTCGATCCATTTTTGGCTTTGGATACATCACACAAATCATTTTTCTTAATTATAGTAGAACCAAAGTCCCCTTACATATCTTAAATTATTAATTTATCGACATGCATAGATGAATACTTTGTTATAGTGAATATCGGGCTACATCGAATTGAGCATAGAAAAATATATGTTTCCATTTTTTAAAAATGAAGACGACTTAGAAAATTGTTTATACTGAAGAAGCTTGATTAATAAAGGTTTTTCCATATCTCCAAAATGTACTGGGACCAACCTGTATAATAAACCAGCAGCAACCCAATATTGAGGGTTTGCATTTCAGAGTAATGTCTGGTTAGAGAACTAATTTTTGGAATTATATTAAGAGAAGCAAGGTCTAAATGTTTTATGAAGAGCACCAACAATTGCACGTCGAGTCCGAGGCTTGGGTAAAAGACAATTGAAAACGTCTCGAGGGTGGTTTTCAAACATGAATATGTAAGACGTAATGTGGAGAGGCGAGAGATGGGGTCGGATAAGAAAAGGCCGGTATCTATGGAAATGGCGAGGAATAACGGGAAACGTCAACAGGGGAAATACGAGCCGAGTAATAAGAGTTGCGAGAGATAGCGCATCCCTGTGGAAACTCGTTTTCACCGCGCGGAGAAACGGAGGAGCGCCGGAAAACCCGGGAAAACGCGGCCCGGAAGCGATACCATGGAAAACAACAGGCCGCGGTGCAACGATATTCCGCGTCGGGGTGAAAAATCGAATGGGATTCGGCCGCTTTGAATTTATATTTCAATTTGCCGGAGAATCGAAAAACTCCCGTCGAAACCGGCGCGCGGGGAAAAATCGGTGACGCGAGACCCGTCGATAGGCTCGACAGCCGTTCTCTTTTTCCCCTGTTTTCCCCGGGATATCACCCTGTCTCTTCAGCGGTTCGAAATCATTTCTGAAACCAGACAAGCTTGTTTCACTAGGATTTCCCTCTACGCAGCCGATTTGTTAGCGGTATTCACCGCGAGCAAAAAAACGCGAAAATGGAATGCGAATTCCGTTTTTCGGCTTCGGCAATACTCGAGGAATTTTCTCTGAAGTACTGTGAACAAATTGTTAACACCGTTGTCCATTGCTGATAGTCTTTTAATATCTTTTCTACAAAACTCTTTAGCAGACTCGATTTTATTCTCCACTTCGAACGTAACAATTGGAAACACACAAACGGAATATGGCCATTTCGATTTATGAAAATTTGTGAAACTTTTTTTGGAGATTCTTAGACCTGTAGACCAAATTGTAACGTGCCTAAGAATCCCTGGTCCTTTTCAAACTTGGAAACATGGAAATCAGAAAAGCATGATTGGTATTCAGGTTTCCCATTTGTGAAAAATCGTGAAATTTTAACCTGTGAATCTGTAATCTGTGGACCACTTTTTGACGTGCGTAAAAATTGTCAATCATTGTAACATATTTTGATGAATTCTGTCATCAAATTCTGTCATGAAATTTTTTTTGTGAAATTTCACTTGGAGATTCCTGAACCGATGGACCAAATTTTGCCGAGTATAAAAATTACCAAAAATCGCCCAATATTTTTAAACAAACCTTACAACTCTTACTAACATAATAATTAAATTAATCTCCATACACACAATTGAAGAGTCTCTCTCAGTTGACTAAAAAGCAAATGAAGCGTGCAACGACCCTCCTTCACCGTCATCAACTAATTCCCTTGAAAAACGATCTCACGGAGGGTAAAAGGTAGGAAAGCGTCGGAAGTACTCGTCGAGATCGATTTTTCCAATAGACATCGACCTTGCCCGTTACTCCGATGTCCGATCGATCGGTCGCACGCTATTAATCGGCTTGCAGGGGTCGTCGAGCGAGGTATCGATCCCTCGGAAAGTAAAAGGCACTTAGCTTCGCGAGCCAAGCGCAATTACTCCTCTAGCCCGACTCGGAACTCGCGATCACGAACTTTCGCGTGCAATTAAAGTGGCTGGTAACTCTGTTCCGCGAGTTTTGCAAGGAACCCGTTGTTATCCTTCCCACACGGCCTCCCCCCGGGAACTGACTTTTTCCGACTGGACGAAATTCTTTGCTCCGTGGAGTCGAACTCCTTAACCCGATCTCGTTGTTTAATCCGCGAACTACGGCGAAACTTCAGAATTCGCGGTTGTTCTCCGATTCTCCATCTATAAAACATTCGGTTTTATCGTTGTTGTTGGAGCGCGGATTTTTTAAAAATATAACAGGCTACGGCTGAAACTTCTTTGCTCGGATAATTGTTTTCATGGGCTGGAACTATTCTGAATAAACCGTGAATTAATACAGACAATTTTTGTTTTTCGTAATGATCCACAGTCTGATTATATTGTTTCACTGTATGCATATTTTTTGTCGTTGTTGTTTGACTACCAATTTCTAAATAATTACAGAAGCTGTAAGCGAACATAAATATTTTTGTTTCAACAATAATTTTAATGAGTTGTACCACTGTTTCTCTTTTGTTTTCTGTCTATACCACAGTAACCTGTGTACCAGCACTGAAACAACATGTGCTTATACATACATATATTCCTGTCTCTAATTTTTTCATAAAGCAGGTTGGTAATTCATTACCGCTATTTTGAATTTTGTATTTAAATCTGTTCTTCAGTACATTAATATTGAAAACTCTTTTAAATATTTCCAGACCCAGTTGTTTCCTCTTTCTTGAAAAGGATCCATATTAGGATCGAAAGGTAGAAAGTTTAATCAAACTAGCACAATTGCTTTAATTTAATTTCTGATCGAACCTTTGCGCCGAGATCATCGATACTTCTTGTTATAAACTACCTTACGATCGATAATCAACAAACACATTTACAGTTGTATAAACCTAGAAAATTATTTCCTTTCTTTTTGAGTGTGCCTCGTACACGACCAAGAAAGATGGCGGTGTATCGAAGGCGTCGAACCGCAAAGGACTAAATCGAGGGAAGGGTCCATTTTCAATTATCGATTGCCGGTGGCAGAGGTTACGACGAGACGCGAGAACGGTTTACGGTCGACGGGAAACGCGATCAACAGCCCGAGAGTTATGGTTTTCGCGTTACCAACGGCCAAGTGGCTCGCAGAGCCATCCTCGCTGTTGAAGAGACTCGTAAACCGCGATACATCGCATCCAGCTACGGTGTATCCTCGCCGGGATAACCTGGAAACCGGTAACGAAGTCCCTCCATAGAACAGTCCGCGTATCGTACGTTGTCGACACGATCCTACGGTTACGTATAATTGTCCTAAGACGTCTTGCCTTTTGTTCGACGAAATTAACAGTACGGTCAATTTGAACTTCATTGTTCCTGGAGTCGAAGCATCCACCAATATTGGTTAATTGCTTTGCATTTCAGTTTCACCAATTTTTACATGTGCTGGAATAAATGTTAAAACGAAATAATGGCGAGATGCAGAATATTTCTTGAATTTTATTAGTACTGAGGATTTTTATGCGAAATATAAATGGTTTCCTCGATTGCAAGGAAGAGGAGTCTGATAGACATTAATATTCTGAAATATTTTTAATTTGTCTTATATTGCATTCAATAATTTTTGTGATATTTTATTTAAATTTTTCTTTCATGTACCAAAGTAGAATACTGTCCTTATACTCAGAACAATATGTTTTCTTGAATTTCGTACCTAATAAACAAAATATAAATAAATACAACGTTCTAAAATAATTGTGCTGTAACTAGTATTCAATAAGACGAAAAAGATAAATTAGAGAACGTCTGTTTAATGAGTGGTACAGACGTTTTAAAAAAATTGGAAGGGGAGATCTTGGTTCTGTTAGCGATCGATAGATCCTCGACTTTAGAACTCAATAATTGTATCGCGAGCCATGCAACACGTGGCGCCTCGTTTCTCAAGCGATACACACACCGGGATCTCTATACGAGCGGCCATTAACCGAAATTTGTGGCGGTGCCATAACTATCACGACTTGGATATTGTAATAGTTGTATCAGTGCTCTCTCTCTCTGTCTCTCTGGCCAGCGGTATCTGCATTTCTCCGGCGGAAATAGTAACGCGGCGTAGTAGCTCGTGTAACTTCGCTGCAACTGATGCGGTTTGTTGCATCGGAATTACGTTTCACCGTGCATTTCGTTGGCCGATGTCGGGACAGCTACTGTATTTCACCAGGGGAAATAGTTGTGTTCCTGTTCTCGATAAATTCTCAGTGAAACACCTCGATTACGATTCGAAACTACCCCCGAAACCCCATAAAAACGCCATCAGCGCTTACCCCACGTTGATTCGCCATTATCTCTTCGAAAATTATCATTTCGTCTTATATAGTCGAATAAATATTTCTACAAATCACTTTCTACTGTAAAATTACTAGTTTGGATTTAATGAATCTTAAAACTAGTAGACAGAGGATTTTTACGCAAAACAAACATTTTCTACCTGAATTGCAACAAACCTGGAGTCAAATAGGAATTTATTTCCATTCTTAGTGTGATAACAGGTTGAAAATATTACATTGCATAATATTATTCTTAAGAGAATAATAATAATAAAGTATTGAGAACAATTCGTCAGTTTTGCCCTTATTTTAACTGTACTTTTCCCACGCTTTTTCTATGATCATTATTTTTATTCAATTTGATGCGTCATTAGTGAATCAATGGGTAAAAACATTATTTTTAGGTACGAATATTCTGCTTTTAAAATCTGTAAAAACATGTTTGGGTTGCTTGCTTTGTACGAAACCTGGCGTATAATCAATATTTTCGACGAATTTAGTGCATCGTTAGTACAGTATCAAATTAATGAACATAAACATGTATACAAAGGAGGGAGTCGCTATTCTCCAGCAAGAAAAGTTCGACCAGTTAAACATATCGTTAGTACAGTATCAAATTAATAAAAAACTTGTTACACCGAAGGGAGGACAAGAAATATTTCAGCAAGAAATACAAACATTGCGACATTTACGAATATTTCTAGAGTATCTTAATTAAAACAAATTATTCAACAAAATAAATATTTCCCCACGTTTCGTCAATGGGATTCATGCAAATTCCAAGGCTGTTATGTTTGTATCAGAGCCGTTCGTTGCAATCCAAGAGATAAAGGCTCTGTTCCGTGGACCGTTTGCTCACCTGTCAGTAATTGAAGACAAATCGGTTGCAATGCGACTGTTAGCCCTTCGCCGGTTTTCTGGCGGGTCGGACGGTCTCTTCCGGGGCGGGTCCCGTGATTCCCTCGGCCCTATCAGCGCCGCTCACTGGCACAATTGACGATAACTGCGAGTTGTTGGCCGACTATTGCCCCGATAAAGGCCTTACGGGAGCACTTCCACCTACGGGGATAGTCCATTGAGTCGCGAGCTACGAGCACGCTATAACGCTGATCCTATCGGCAAGGGGCGAAAATATTGCGACCCGGGAGTTTCTACTGTTCGTAGAAACTTCTTTCGCGTCGCCGACACACAATGCTCGCCCGTAAAGCCGGCGAAACTTAAACAACTTCGATACCGAGCCGATGTAGACTCGATACCAACAATAGAGAAAATGTTTGTTTTTTTTCGGTGACTTATTTCCTGCAGACTTTTTCCTTTATAAATACTTCGGATTATTTTTGCTTCTATCACAAACTTATTTCTATTCGACGCCTCCCACTCACTTCTCCTCACGCAGCACCAAATTAAGTCTTGTCCCCCACTTTACCTTCTGCATATGTCGTGTTGCATCGCAATGTCACGTGACTGATCTTTTTTTTTAAGGAAATCTCATATGAGATTTATTAGAACATAATATACATTACATTGTAATACAGCTTGATCTTTTATTTTGGAAACTGTATTTAAAATCGCTTCTTTCCTAAAATTTTCAGATAAATCTGTAAATGGAATCTTGTAAACCTTCAATGTGCTATCAACAGTGGCTTCTTTATCTAACGTGAATGATTTCTCCTCAATCCGAGTGAATTTCTTTCACCTTTACTACAAATAGAAAAAGGAAGAAAATTTCCCAAAAAAAATTTCTTGTAGAGAAATTACATTTGAACATTTATTTAATTTCTAGAATTTATTGGATGATTATCATGAACTTAATTCGAGAATTCACGTGTACGATCAATTCATAAAATTGCAAAAATCATGTGGGAGTACAAACAGGGTCCAACAAAGTTAACGAAATATATCGGTCGGACAGGACAATGGCATCGCGAGAGAATAATTAGTCCCTCGACACTTTTTTATGAGGCAAAACGATCGTACAGGTCCAACAGTAATTTCCTAACCCATACGTAACAGAATGTCAAGCTAGCTCGATCATTTCGGCGGGGTCAACAGCGATACGAGCAATTAAAGCGATTTAAAGCGATCCAACTGTATCCATTTAGGGGACAATGTATTTCGATAGCTGCACGCTGTCCCGGAGAATGAGTTGAAACAATGGTTTTTGTATCGATCCGGGATTCTATCTACGGCTTCTTCCGTATTTATGTGCATTCCATCTCGGTGAGCGTTCATCTTTTGCCTGTAACAAAATCTGTAATTTTAGGGCCGGAAAGACGTTCGATAAGTTCACGGTCGTGTCCTTTTCCTTCAATTTAACTATTTTTAAGGTGAGTCCAAGATTTTTTGAAATTCTGAAACAGAAAGTATTGAAGAAATGATAGATTAAGTTAGGTAATATACGTAAAATAAAGATCATACACACATAAGTTGTCTTAGCCTAGTGAGTAACGAGTTGGACTAACACGAATCCAGTCAAAAGGATTCTTCATTAACTTAAAATATTATTTTCGTACTTATTCGACCTTATCTTGGACTCCCAGAATATATGTAACGCTTTTAATTGTTCCAAAAAATTGTTAATTCATACAAACCTATTTCAAAGTCAACGATCCTTTGATCTTCCTTAAGCTCTATGTCCTGCAAAAGGGGTCCTAAGAAGGGCTCCATTATGAATGGCTTATCTTGAGCCCTGTGTGAAGGGAGGGGAAGCAGGATATCAGTATTTCCCCTAGGTTCCCTTGAGCCCTTGGTTTCTAAGCAAAAATACAGTGTAGAAAGTGATCTTAGCAAAGTTGTATACATCTGGAATTAGGGCAGCTAAGAAAAGCAGCTTTTTCAAGAAAAGGGGAGGCGTGTATGCTTGAGCCCTTCATCGGAGAGTTGGCAAAAAAGAGAGTTTCCAAGAGAGAGAAAAAATGGTCAAGAAACATTAGAATTGTAAACGACAAAAATTCACAAAATCTGTCCAAGCACGGTCTTTCTACCTCTCCAGTAGTTCCACTGTTAATAACCTTCGACATTTCGCCATCGTTAAACGTCTCCGCTCGTTCCGACGATCTCTGAAATACAATTCCCCTAAATTTCACCGTTCCCCGGTCCGTTTACAGAACCGTCTGTACTCCAGGTGAAATTCTCGTTGAATTCCCGAGTTCCCAGAGCAGTTAAACATCATCTTCATTCGTCCCGGTCCCTGCTCGGCCATATGGGGATTCGTGCTTGACAAGACGTGCGGCGAAAAACGGGACGTTTAGGTGTTCTAGAAACAAGGGTAGCTGGCTGGGGAGGGAAGAAAGAGTAGAAAAACAGAAAATGGAGACAGAAAGCGGGAACGAAACGTAGCAGATATTCCGACAGTATTTTTCACGGCGCCGCGAGGCGACAACTTTCCATCGGATCCAACGCGAAAACAAATGTCCCTGTACCCGACGCTTGAAAAACGGAGAAAAGGGACGAGGACCTGGTTTCTGGAGCCGGTCCTTACTCCTTTTCGTGCTTGGAGAACCGCAGAGGTCCACGGACCAGACATTTCTCCTCCCCCTGAATTTCTACTGTCGCCTTTCATCCTCATTTAATTTCGTGAAATGTTCGTCGCTCATTCAAGCTGATCCGAAAATATGAATTATTTATTATTTATTTCTATCGGATCGTATATATAACTTGATCCAAACTTCATTTATATTCTTGCGTGTATATTATGTTTTCTTGGCCTTTTTTATAATTGTGGTACATTTTTAAATTAATATTTTTATTTTTAATGGAACACTATATTTTTACGACCTGTAACTTATTCGTCCATTCTTGTCGGCTTATATTACCCAGCTCTTTCCCTGAAATTTCTCTAGCAGAGCTCTGCGACGTTCGTGGCATTCCATGGAAATTGCCTATATTACGAGGCACTCATCTCTGCTTCAGGTTCTCCAGGACCGTTTCGAGGATTCCTAGAAATTCTTCGTTCTGTGTCTCCTATGATCTCCTATCGTGGCGAACGTTTACCTCAAAAACAATAATCGATGTTTTTCTAGAGAGTTATTACAGTACCTTGTACAATCAATTCAGACAATTTTTATATTGCATAAAAATCCAAAGTTCTATTTCGGCAGCAATTTTTGTACAAAAATTGATGAAACAAGTATATCCGTAAATTACTGACTACAACGAATTCTAAAGAGGGCTAGAAAATACTAACTTTAGACTCGGACGATCCACAAGCGAATAGAGATCAGTATTAGCAGAAGAAGTTCAGCAATAATTCAGCAAATAAAAGAATAATGTAGAATCTGTCAAGAATCAGAGCAGACGGGATTCCCGGTAAAGAATCGGGTTAAGAAGGATATCCTATCCCGACGAGGAACAAGAATGGGATCGCGTGGGCGTAGAGAAGATCTGAACAGCCGAGTCAAGCCTGGGAATACGGTAAAGCACGTAGCCGAGCTCGTGCTCATTGAATATTTATAAAATGGTCGCAGGTTATAAGTAAAACGGCGTATCGTATCGCTTCCGCGGACCGTGTAGCTGCCGGCTCGCGCGTAAAGCCATGATTTCCATTTAATACCCCATGAATATCGTCCTGCAGCCACGAATACGCCAGGCGGCCAGTATTGTCCATGATTTCGCTTGGAATCGTGACGTGCACGCACCTTGTGAATCTAGATTGACGAAGAACAGTCTTTCAATGAGGGAATCCATCTTGTTATATTTTTCTATGGGGTGCGTAGCCCCCCATTGAATTTTCCAAAATCCTATATGGTGGTTCAAATTAGATTACTCCTGGCAATCAGAACTCTGACAAATTAAAAACAATTGTTAACACTTTGCATTCCTTGGTCGAGTGTGGAGTGTGTATTTGGTTCTTTTAAGTCATATTTATTAGTTAAAAATAGTTATAATTTCCACAAATAGAAATTACAACAAAGTTTGAGAGCCATCATTAATATAATTAGTAAACAAAATTGTTTGAAATAAGTAGTAAAGTGGTAGAGAGTTGTTGGAAACGGAATTGATAAACAATTCGTAGTGCAAAGGGTTAATTAATTTTTATTTATTATTATGAAATCGTAAGAGAAAGTACACGAAACAAGTAGTACCAAATGGCATATAATTGATAGCAGTATCGACACCTTTTTATACGCAATATAAATTTGGCTTACAGGATCATTTTTAAACAATTGATAATATTAAAATAGGTGATGGCTGAATCTGGATTGTGGCACATTTCGGGAACGTCCCCGTTGCGAAATTCGGTCGCGCTCGGATCTGTCGCGACCCATTTTATTAAGTCAGCCTTTCATACACCAGGATGAATGCGCCTACCAGCTATACCCTCCATAGCGGAGCGCGTGCAAGCCGGAATATTAGCCTGTTCGCGATGCAACCCCTTTTCTGGCCCTCCTTTCAACGATTCCACGCGATATTCCCGAGTGCTTGACGAGCCGCGATTTCGAGGAATCCTTTTCTGCTCGTTCTACTCCTCCTGCGATTCTTCAAGATATTCTATCCATCCTCGATTTTTCGATATTCGAGGAATCCTCTTGAAAAGCGACTCGATTCGAGCGCTCACGAGGGGAAATGCACACGAATTCTGGCGCGAAGATGCGCGGAAACGTTCCGTCCGCGATTCAATGCGCGAAGAATGTCACAGAACGCCGCGCCGCGATAGCAATCCCCTATCTTCCCCTGATAAGTGTTTCTAATAGTTGTCTAATAGTTTAAGGACTGGTAGGAAAAAATAAATTTACGATCTCGCATCCCCTTAAAAGATGACGGTCGAGGGGGTTTTCTCGCGTGACGCAACGGAGGGAAATCGTTCTCGAAGAATCTAGCGATTCTTATCCATCTGGGAGGGCAAAAATTACATTAAACTTTGCGGTTAGAAATGTCTTAATGCGACGTTAAGTGGGGTTTCACGCGCGACACAACGGAGGGAAATCATTTTTAAAAAGTATGGCGTTTCTTACTCACGCAAGGAACGGAAAATTAGATAGAAGAGGTAGGATATTGCAGTCGGCGAGCATCCGGCGTAATGCAAATCGGGATCCGCGGCGGATAACTGTTCAACGCGGCTCCACTATGTAATTTATATTAATACGGATGGGCACACGCGCGGCACATTACCGACGTAACGGCGGTAAGCGGGTTATTAATGGCGGGTCCGGCGACATTATCCGATTTTTCGAGTATCGGCCATCAGTTCTCGTTTCCGCGGACCACGTACTTCTTATCCGTGTATTTTTACCTCGTAAATCCTCATCAGCCTCGCTACGGCTCTACGGTGAAAGCGAGCCTCGCGGTCTCGATATATCACCGACCCCTGTGCAATTACGATTCTGACGATAGCTAATGCAACGGCCGTGCAGCGGCTTATCCATGGAATATCTTCCCACTCGAGGACGAAGAAATGGATTTGGTACGGATGGGATCGAACACAATACATATTGTATTTACCGAGTCAAATGTCCCGACTAAGTTCAATTCGACACGCTTTCAATTTTGAATAAATAATATGTTTTTGTACGTTTTATTTGTTGCGAACGAAGAGAATAATGTTACCTTAACCCTTTACACTGCTTTTGTCGAGTGTGACTCCGCAAAAGAGAAAGAAAAATGGAAATAAAATTTAAAAATTATTAGTCCCACAAATATAGATTACAACAAAGTTTAAGAGCTATATTTAATATAATTAGTAAACAAAATTGTTTAAAGTCAGTAGTAGTCGAGTTAATAGAAATTTACAGAGTCGATTATTTATCTTCACGAGAATTTATATGGATCTATTGGAATTTGTCTACCAAAATTAATAGTGGACCTAATTGACGTCTCACAAATTGTGATCATGGATAATCTTCTAGTAACTGAATCTACTCGCGAGACACTCGAACCCATCGCTAGCATCCGCGCTCCCGTTTCCACCCGTCCCACCCTCGGAGCTTTTTAATGTTGCACTGTTTAAACTTCCTTCCCAAACGCATGAGATGGGCAAGATGTCGCTGTTTATACTTGGCAAAGACAAATTTTATTCCTTTATAGCTGCTGGGGGGCTTGCTATTAAATTAGACCGGACGCGATTATTAAAAACGCTGCAGTCTCTTTGCACACGGACCTTTTCATGCAAGGAAAATTTCTACGAACTTACACAGAAAAATATTCTCTGTCGTACCAGACTGCAGCTCGACCATCTCTCGAAAATCAGAAATTTATTATGTACTGTGGCACATTAAACAAAATTGAACCCCGATAAAGACAATCTACATTTCCTTAACATCAAGTCTTACAAACGAAAATTTTATTATGAACAATTAATAAAAAAAAATAATAAAAATGATTGATAGTACAATTTGAAGAGAAGAAATCCGTCACATTCTTCAACCCTGTTCCCAAGCTGTCACCGATGTCAAACACACGTTCCAATCAAAAGTGAACGAAAGGCAAGGAGCAGAGCGCCGAGTCGGTTTCAGCGATCGGAATTTCCCAATAGCTCGATATCCTCGACTGGTCCGCAATCCCTCGGAGTCGCTGGAGCAAATTGAAAGCCGCGTAATTCGTTATTTGCCGACGTTGTTGCCGGTCGCAATTGATCCGGGCCGCTGGATGATTTACCGTCGGCCCCCGGGGCCCCTATTCGCCGTGGCCAAACGATTTACGAGCCGATGTGTGCTGGAAGAAGGTCGCGCGCCTTCTCTGCCTGGCCTGTTGGCCGAGTTGCGTGACCGTGTGCCCACTTTCGATCGTGATGAAAGCACCGCGTCGACGAAGACGGCCCCGGTGAAACGGGTCGACGGCCCGAGGGGTTGTTTTGATAACGCTGTTTGCCTGTTCCGCCAGCAAAAACCGGTCTTTTTCGCCCGAATCTCCGTGCATTCCTTCCCTGGAAACTGCCCGATCGATCCACGGCTGACCGCAGACCCCTAACTGCGCACCAACCCCCGCACTTCTCAAATTTGTCTGCCACTTAAAATTGCCGCTCAAGGAAACCTTTTTCTCTGCATTTTCTTGGAGTTTTTTTTTAAATACTAGAAGAGAGTGTCTTTAGAGAGTTTTGGAACAGTCCGATTGATCTATGGTGACCACAGACCTCCCCTAACTGCTCAGAAACCCCCGCAATTCTCAAATTTGTCTGCCACTTAAAATTGCCGCGACTTAGACAGAGTGGCTTCAATGAAAAAAATTTCTCTGTGCTTTCCTTGGGTTTTTTAATCTGTAGAAATGTATTTAGAGATTTTAGAAACTGTTCTGATCTCAGACCTACCCTAACTGCGCACCAATCCCTAGCAAGGTGGACTTAAGAAAGAATTTTTTATGTTTTCTTAGGGCTTTTAAATCCTAGAAGTGTCTTTGGAGAGTGTTGGAACAGTCCGATTGATCTATGGTGACCACAGATCTCCCCTAATTGCATAGCAACCCTCTCACTTTGAAAAGCTCTGGCACGACGTCCAACTGACATAGACACCCAATTCAGTTCTGACGGGATTTATGTGTGACATTCGAGTTTTTACTACCGGAGTCAGTTCTTCCATTGATTGATTGACAAGTTTGATTCAATTGAGTTCACGCCCCGGTACCAGTGTAACAATTATTTCCCTTGCATGTCGATGCTAGTTGCTGGTGATTAATCTGAATTATAGTATTCGATTTAAAGCAGCAGGAAGACTAATGTGTCTAGAAGGAGTAGCTTGAAAAATGTGTTCATAAAAAAGTTGATGAATGGAGCTATAAATGGTGATCAGCATTAGTGTCTAACTGCAGAACGTCTTAATCCCTTTCAATTCGTGCAACATACTTTATTATTTGTATAAATACTGTATTAATTAAGTTAGTTCCAATTAGTAAATTTTGATGTGAAAAAAATTCAGACTCGATAAATAAAATACGAAATTATACATGATAAACTCCACTTACGATTCTGGAAACTTGTGGAAAAAAGTCTACCACCATAACAAATACTAATGATTAGCAGGTTTAGTGTTAAATGCTTGATAAATTAGGCAATCTTCAAAACCCAATTTACACTATAGTCAAAATCTACGAATCCTAACGAAGATCTCTAAAACCTCCAAACCAAAACTTACCCAATCCCCTCAACCGCACTCGCCGATGTAGGAAAAATCTTATCGCCAGAAATCTGGCGGAGACCGTGCTGACCGTCCCAATATTTTCTCGAACAGATCGCCGCTAGCAGCCCTATGCCGGTGAACCTGAAGTGCCCCGTGAAGAGACTTCTGTAGTGGACAAGGTGTACCGAAAAGTGTTAGCTTCAGTGTGATCGATAAGTGGTCCACGGTGTGAACCAGGTTGTGTTAACCTAGGACGAGTAAATAGCGAGAAAGAGAGAGAGAGAGACAGAAGGCTATAACTCGAAGAGGAGAGAAGTGAGAGGTAGGGATGAAGGGTCGGCCCTGAATCTGGTGGGCGGGCCTGTCAAGGCCATCGCGGTGAGAGCAGGAAGAGGAGCCTAACCAGAGGGAAGGTCGTCAGCCCCTCTTCAAAAAGGGGTCGAGGCCTGCTCGCAGGTGTAAAAGCTCGGTCACAATAGGTTGCCTGCAAAGCTCTGGTTCCAGGGGGTCGGAGGCGGAGGAGGGTGGCGGTGTCGGCGGGGGCGGGGGAGGTAGCACTAGCATGTGCTGCGTCCTTCAGGGTGCCGAGAGGGTGTTCCCCTCGAACGGGGGGAAACACGGGCCTGGTACAGGGAGCGGTAGAGGGGTAGGTACCCCGGTTAGCAACCAGGACCTACCCCTCGAGTCTCTCTGGGCAGCTGGCCTCGACGACGGCATGGGCTTCCCGCAGAGGTGCTCTTACGCCAATCACCACACCACCCTCAACAACTCTGCCACGGGCCACGCGTCTGCCAACCCCGAGGACCTTTGGAGGGAGAGGAACCTATCGTACAGGTACAATAAATACAATAACAGGTACAAAACATACTTCGTCCAACGAATCGAGTCAGTAGAGGTGAACAAACGTCACTGGATTGCGACAGAGTTCAAAGTACATTTCACCGACTCCTCCCGTTGGATCGAGTACAGTTCTGTAGAGTAGAGGCTTAGGAACAAAACAAGAAATGAACGGAAAGCTACATCTACTCGTTTCAGTCAGACGACTCCATCCTCCTGACCGAACACTATGTTCGTCATCGACAGAAGGCGTGGAACAGAATGATGACTTCGTAGCCTTTAAATACCAGCAGATTTAGCTTTTCATTCATTGTTCAATTCAGACAGTCACAATTTGCCCTTGCTATTAGACCAATCGACTTGTATTCTCCTTTACTTCAACCCAAACCCCTGAAGAAAGGAACAGCCTATCTTTTTCATACGTACAACACAGTCCACGCCATACGCAACAGCACTAAACCCTGTACATACCCAGTGTCTCTTCACCAAAAAAGGAACAGGCCATAAACCCCTCCCCACTCATCATCACATACACTTCACAAGCCATCTGTCTCCAAAAGCCATTCGCGAACCTACGTAGTTTCAAAAATCGAAGCGAGCGTATCCAACCGGGTTGTTCATCCATCACGCAGAACCCCGACAACCTCGACGGGCATCGACTCGTCGATCACCGACGAGATATGGACGTCAGCGAACGAGGCGAAATTCTTCCGCACGTCGACGACGTCGACGGGGATCGGTTCCTCTTTAAACCTGCACGACAACAACCGCTCCCTCGAGTCCCGGGACGGCGACTTTTACTCGACCGACATCGAGGACTCGAAGGACACCTACAGGAGATACTACCCTAACACGCCGACCACGTCTGGATTAGGTTCCTCCTCGGATAGACAGTCCGTGGAGACTCAAAGAGGATCCAAGGATCTACCAGACCACTTATGGGCAGCGGCGATGGAGGATGGCTTCTCCAGGTTCAACGCCATGAAGTCTCTTCAAACCATAACCCGGCAGCCCAGACCTAATCACGACTGGGTCAGAACGGAGAGGATCTCCAGGTTCGCCAAGCATCGCACCATCAGCCAATCCCCTCAAAGGGAACAAGAGATCTGGACGTCGAAGTTGAGCGAGAATCATGTGTCCACTTATGCTACCCAGAGGATCAACGGGCCTCACAAGTGCCATCATCAGGCTAGACGGAGCTTCTCCACTTCTATCGTTGCTGATCTCGCTGTTACTCCTGACGGATCGCAGCAGAGCCTTGGCAGTGGGGAGTTCTTGGTGAGTTTCAATGTTAGGTGTTTGATGTTGTGTCCTAGATGGTAGTCTGTGATCATTGTACTTCGGGGAGATGATGGAGTCTCCTGCAGTTTATGGCTCGCACACATTAAGGCGACCAGGCTTGTTTAATGTCCTTCAAATGATGATATAGTCTGTCCCAAATGCAACAATATTTTTCACAATACCCTGAATATGTAAAACTCCATCTGTTCAACTTTAGAAATTTTGCATCCAGTCTTTTGACTTTAGAAATTGTTTGTGTTTCAACCATAGAATCTATGCAAATTTTTCTTGCACTAAATATATATTTTTTAGCACGTGTAAAAATTATATGAATTAGACGACAATATAATTGGACTGCCACAAAAATATTTCATTTAAAACGTAGAGTACATGATGGAAATAAAACATTTTCGTATTGAATTTACGTTAATTGGAAGACATGGCTGATCTTCATTCATCATTTTCTTGGAGATTTTTCAATCTGTTTTGAAAAATAGGGGTCCGAGGTACAATTGAACAATACTCCGCGATAAAGAGGATACTTTACAGCGGAGGGCAAGTTTATGCAGTCCCGGATCGCATAAACAGCCACTTGTCGTTGAATTATTCTATCACGAGTCCGCGATCGTGGCTCATCCTACTTAGCTCGCCTCGCGTGATCCACTCGCCTAATCAATTGCCCCGGCCCAGTAAATCGGAACGAAACCGATCTCAATGAGATCTACTTGCTGGCAATGGGTGACGAGCGTGCCCACGCATTAACTTGAATCGAGATCGTCCCCTAATTGCGGTTTGGTGTATCTTGGAATATGTCGGTGAGTCATCCACACTTCGACAATGCTCTTTACGTTCACAAAAATTTTTCAATATGATCATTTCTTGAAACAAACCAGATTTTCAAAGTCGAAAGATTTTCAAGGTTTTAGAGAAGCTTCTGTCCGAATTGTTCTCTGATTCTTCGTGAATTTATGCGGATTAGTTTGTTCATAAAAATCGTGGAAAATTAATTGACTGAAATAATAAAATTCCTATACAATTTCTGTAAACGAGACAGTTTTATAAAATGGTTAAAAAACGATTGAGGAATAGCATAATTTTTGGGAATTATTTACTACACGGAAAACTAGCATATTTTTCATATTGTGTAGTTGATACATAGACTATAGAACTACGAATCAGAAAAATATCTTTAGCGAGGCAATATTTTATACATATAAAGCTGAATAAATAAAAATAAATTGAATACAAACAATTCTGTTAACCATATTGAAACTACCAACTTCGAATTTATCCTCGGAATTGTTCTGTGATGCTGCAACTGCTAACGAGTGATTATAAAAATTTATTATAGTGCACCACAACACAAAGGACTACGTAAATAAAAAAAGTCACGACGAATGATATTAATAAGGTTTTAGAGAAGCTTCTGTCCGAATTGTTCTCTGATTCTCCGTGAATATATGCGGATTAGTTTGTCCATAAAAATCGTGGAAAATTAATTGACTTTTCGATGGAACGAGACACGAGTGGCCCATTCAGGCTGGCACGTATGGCAGCCGCGTTAGGCTCGTAACTCGATTAGTCGGCCATCGGTGCGCCGGCAATCGGAAGAACGCTCAAGAGTCACGATTGGAATTCATTAAGGCCACCGTAAAATCGAATATCGCGGGACAAGCGAGTATCGAACGAGTCGGCCTGGAATTCGTTTGAATCGTTGAATCACACATGTGCTCTTCTTTCCATTGATTCCAAGCGTTTCCTAATATCCGTTCCGATTATTCGCGATTCGCGGAGAGACACGGCTTCTCTGTTGCGGTATACTCGCCACAGTTCACCAGGCATCAAGATTTCCGCGTGAAAGTTTCCGGAGGAATCCATTCGGGACGCGATGACAAGCGTGCGAGTATGCGAACGACCGTGCGGAACAGGCTGGAGATTACTGTACACGATTTTTATTTTATTTATTGCGTATAGCAACTGTGGCCTGGTTTTTTCCTCGAGGATTCTTTCGCGGTTTCACAAGATTCACACGGTTAATAATTCTGATATATATCTATTAAATCTTTTCGTGGTAGAAATAATAATTGTAATTATTATTCAAACGCTGTTATCTAAAGAGGAATTGTTTCATTTTCTTTTAAGGATACCTTCGAGAAATATTCTCTTTCCAAACAACCAAATATTATATATGACGTTATGGAATAAATAATTAAATAATTAGTTATCGATCGTAATTTATCTTCAGGATATTACAAATTTTTATTCGCGGCGCAAAGGAATTCAAGAACCACGTTAGCTATTAAAATGTTTTAATACGAAGAAAAGAAAGGAGGTGTTTCGTCCTGGAATAAATATTTCCAGACGTAATTTCTTAAAAGACATTCGCTGTCTAAAATACAATTTCAAGAAAGAAGGGTTACCGTTTAAAAAAAAAAGTTTCTTAATATTTCTTAAAAAGTATTCTCCCTCGAAAGTACAATCTTGAAGAAGAGAAAATAATGTTCCACCAACTGTTTCGTGATTTTATAATAACCAATGTTACTTGTAGAAAGAAACTGGGACGTTTTATTGGTTCTTCTCTCGATCGATTCCGATCGATCTCGGGCCCGCTGGCCGTAACTCGATTACTTAAAGCTGTGGTAAGGCGAAAGTCGATAATTCGTAATTCATCGGAAGGTTTCCGATCAGTCTTGAAATTTAGATCGGCCGTCACCTCGAGTTAGAGGCGAGAACGACCTCGAGAGTCACGGTCTGACGGCCGCGGCGGTGGCGGCTGCGGTGAAAAATCAATGGTGGCCAACCTGTTGCCTCGAATTATCGTTCCGCATGAATTTTAACCGAAACCTTCTCCCTCCTCTCTCTCTCTCTCTCTCTCTCTTCGGCTCGTTCAGCCTTGACTTTCTAATTGCAGCAGGCTCACCGATGATCGCCGACGGTATCAATTACCGATGACGTTCATCCAGGGATCGGGCTGACGAGATTACCCTTGTGAAATCGTTGCCCGAGAAAGTCTGAAACCGGGATTCGCAGACGGCCTCTTCTGTAATACGTTACAGCGACGTCTCGCTCCACGTCCCTGTAATTTGCGTCTCGATAAACCCATAAATAACGTCCCACTAGCGGTCGTTAGAAATTCCAAGCTCTCTTCCGGAACCGTGAACCAGGACTCGAGATCTACTGCCGGGTTTGATGGCTATCGGTGTTTATGTTTGTTCGCCAATTCCTTTTATGAATTATTTTATTTCGTTACACTGCATACGTGAAACTCACCGTGCTATTTTTAGATTTTATTTGCCGTTTTGTACGTTGAGACTTGTTGGAGCGGTCTTGACTATAATTGGCCAATTTGGGAATTTTTCTAGAGAAAAGTAAGTGGCGTAGTTCTATAAGATTTTGGGAGCTTGTTTGTGTGTGTGTGTGTGTGTGTGTGTGTACATGTTTAATATATATATATATATATATATATATATATATATATTAATTTTTATACGTTCCTGGTATAGAAATTGTGGTAGTTATTCGTGGTGAAAGAATATTATGGTCAGTCGACGAAGGAACTACATTCATTTGTTTATGAATATTTATTGACTCATGATAGCGGTGTGTAAATATTCACGAATGTAGTAGGAACGTATATGGATAAGTTTGTAAAGTTTCGTTAATTTAGGTTACTCGGTTTGCCCAAGAAAAATTGCCAAACTTTGGCATAAAACAACAAGAACATCCAACCAGCTAAAGATCAACAATAATTCCAGCGCAAAAAGAAATGGTGTCCACAACAACATCCTCCAAACCTTGAGAGCAAAACGTGTTCCACACAAAGCATTGCCAAAGCTAACAAACATAAAACGTAATAACCGTTTGACCATAGGCGAAGGGGTCTCGGGGCGTTATCGTCTCGCTCTCAGTTCCCGTTCCACCAGTCTCCGCGACGTAATCTCTTTGATCTATGGAAGTTTCGGACGCGAGATAATCCGAGAGAGCGTAACATCATCTTCGGCCGTGTTATTTCAAGGGGCGTGTGGCGTGTCCTTCTGTGCACAAACAGAAGTAGTACGCGTCGGCCGCTCTAACGGGGATTAAACGTAAACACGGATTAAAGCGCCGCGTCGCGTCTGGCTGAGGCGTCGAGACGCCCCCGCAGCGCCGTCGGATTCACGGAAATAAATTTTGGACGGAGACGGGTTAACCAAGAACCCGGCGAAATGTAATTAACTCTCCCCCTTTCCCCAAAGAAGAGGCTCCCTTATCCTCCGCCTCCTCGTTGCTTTTCAAAGTTTCCAGCGAGCTCGAGAATTATGGATCTCCGAGCTGTTCGCATCCTCTGAAATACGAATACACCTGGTCCAAAAAAGAATTTTTCTCCTACTCTTATTCCACTAATTTCCACTGTGTCTTCTAAATTGATTTATTGCTACAGACATTTTTAAATCGTGCAATCTAAAGTGCAGGGTATTTTAAAATTAACGAGATAGTTTATTCAACTTTAAACCTTCGACGCTTTTGTTCTTCGCGATGCAACGAAAAAGAATGTTAAACCTTGAGAGAAGTGTCAAGATTAATATTTTTCTCTTCATTCATCGAATACACCCTGTACATCGATCCTGCTGGCACAAGAAACAATGAAATCCTGTTCCGGCACATCATTTCCCGCATCCGTCCCGAGGTAGCAGTCCGCAGCTCATCAAATCCTAGCCAAATCACGTTCGTTTCGCTTTCCACTCGCGTCTCGGGGTGTACCTATCGGAATGACGAAGCTTGGTGGTTCTGGAAAATTCTTGGTTAGCGTTGGATCGCGGTAGACGAGGTCCAAAAAGGAGAATTCACGTTTCGTTAGTTTGCTCGTCGGTTTGCTGGAGGAGCGAGCAGAAAACGTAGCAGAAAGAGCAACGAACTAAAGAGAAAAAAAGGAAAGAGAGGAGAGAGAGAGTGGAATCCTTCGGCTCTTGATTACTTGACGAGAGCCACCTCGAATCGATAATCGAGCCGCAATCCCCGCCGGCTAAAATGATAATGTTCCTGCGGGAAATCCGGCGTTCCGCTCTCGCTTCTTCGCGCCGTAACAGCCAGCCGGGATTCAAGAGGGATGCTCGTCCTCGCTGTTCTTTTCTGGGGCGCAGATTACCTACGTGACTCTGGCCCCTGTCGATTCTCCACCCCCTTCCTCTTCCTTCAACCGCCTACAATCCCCTACAACCTCCTCCAACCCCTTTCACCAGCTTCGGTTTCTTTCGGTCCCTGCCTTCCGAGGAACAACGTGCGAAGTTAACTTCCCCTTTTTACGATCTCGCCGCCTCGTTAAGGTAATTACTGACTGCGGATCGTTATATAGGCTAGATGATTTATGGGGATCTGCTACTTCCAATTTTCGAGCCTCAGGCGCTCGATCGAATTCAATGCGACGATTGCGAATTCATTCCATCGGGTTGCGCTGTTTCTTGTGCACTTGTCCAAATTTTGGAATTAAAATTGTATTTTTTTTACCCCCGCAAGATTTAATAACACATAAATAGTAAGGTGGGGTCTCTTACTTAGACCCCCACAAATGAATTTCACAAGTAGCTTCGTTTTTAATAAATTTGAGAAAAAGAATAATACAGGATGAAAAGTAAACAAACAGATTTAATTTTATTCGTATAAAAATTCTTTTGAAACCCCACATTACCTTGTCAACAACGGTTAATGTTATATAAATACCAGGTAAAATTTGGTTAAATACCTCTGTCAAATTATGAAATGAAGATCTCATAAATGGTAAGGTGGGGTCTCTTACTTAGACCCCCACAAATGAATTTCACAAATAGCTTCGTTTTTAATAAATTTGAGAAAAAGGATAAAAAGTAAACAAACAGATTTAATTTTATTCGTATAAAAATTCTTTTGAAACCCCGTATTACCTTGTCAACGGTTAATATTATATAAATA
Organism: Lasioglossum zephyrum; assembly: GCA_028455615.1. NCBI lineage: Eukaryota > Metazoa > Arthropoda > Insecta > Hymenoptera > Halictidae > Lasioglossum > Lasioglossum zephyrum. Next base: position 2,773,993 of record CM052324.1, on the reverse strand, counting down.
CCAGGTAAAATTTGGTTGAGTACCTCTGCCAAATTATGAAATGAAGATCTCATTTATCTGGTAAGAAACTTCTTCTGCAGCGTTGATGGTTTCAGGTCAGTTTCTAATTGTTTGAGTGCAATCGCACGATTGTGTCGGTTTTGTGCAGCAGGTGGGAAACAAATTGACTCGTGGAAGTGATAGATATTGGCTCGATGAAATTGTCAGACCCCATTCGATCGCGTAACAGCAACGAAGGGAAGTTCAGTAACGCCGGGGCATCGTCGGAGGTTCGAACTTTCCATCGGATGACCGATGAACTCTGATCTTGACCTACACGAGTAACGACCTACCCGCCGCCACTTCTCAGCCAATTACGGAGATTCCCTAGCGCAGTGTGAACTCCGAACCAGTCGGCCGTAAATCTACGACAAAGGTTTTCTTAGTCTCTCGACGAATTAATACCTTTCCGTCGAACCACACTATGTATTTTGGTGCCTGCAAACGTGTGAGGAAAAATGGAAAGGAAAAATTCTCAGAAAAATCGAAGATTCGAAAAGGAGAAAGACAGAAATGCCTTAGAGAAATCAACACTTATCTAGGAAAGTACGAAATAAGTAACGAGTAAACAATTTTCAATATTATTTTACAACACAATAAAATTGGAACAATGAATTAACAAGTGAATTATTTCGATAATTGCCAATGTATAGGAGTAATTTCTTAATGAATTTTAGTGCAAATGTCATCCGGATATTTTTTATGGTTATTTAGTTATTTATTCATTGCTTTAAACCAAAAGCCTTGATGTCTGGCGAAGGACTTTGGTCGCTTCTTTCGCAAGTGAGTCGTCTTCCTCGTTGCCGATAATTCCTACATGTCCTGGTATCCAGATAAAAATAAACTTCTGGCCTTCGTTATTTAATATAAACATAGAGTACTTAGTTTTAATTTCAATGATATGGTTTCTGATACTATATTTGTAGTCAGTGAAGATGAGAAAGTTTGAATGAGCATTACTATATAAATTGGCAATATATTTTTTTATGGTTTAAAAAATTATAGTAAAATGTCATCAAATTTCTCGATCCAGACTACTGTGGACTGGGCCGAGTCTACCGAGCATTTACAGCTGAGAGAACCTCGGAACGGGACCACGGGGCTCGAATGATAAATGGGTTTTAATCAAACGCGTTCCTACAACTACTCCCGGGCTGCTCCGTTCGATCGGTCGCGCACTCTGCATCAATCGTCGGGGCTAATTAGATCCTGAGCGCTTTACACGACAGTGCGTCCCTGGTTCGATCGTGAAATCGAACGAATCCGCGGATCTATTCATTTCTCTATCTGCTTTGTTTCTTTGTCTCATTGATAACGTTGTTCTCTATTTCAGACTGTCGTTTGTATACTTTCCTCATTCGTTTGATGTTTTCTGTGAATCTTGCAGTCAATTTTTCATTTTGGGGTGAATTTTTTCAAATGCTGAACGTGTTCTTTTCATTAAAATTCTGTTCAGTACTGAACATTTTAATTGAAAATAATATAATATAATTGAAAGTTGTTTTTATGAAATGGATATTTTAGGATTATAAAAGTTCCATGAAGAACTTTCTTAATTAAAGGACATATATATCCTTGATGAATTGCTGTGGAATGCAATGTTGATCTTAGTAATGTTTTTAAAAATTGTATTTATACATTTTAAAATCTGGTTAAATCTTGTGCATTTGAATTCAACTGTACAAATTGTACAAATAGATCGTTCGACTCGTCGGTGGAAAATTTCCTCCGAAATCTTTCGTGTGTGTATGGGAGTAGATGGTGGATTATTGGTAACAGGGGTTCATAAAGGAGCCGAAAATTCTGAAACGGTTCGGAAGAGATCCCTGGCGGATCGCGGGAACCGCTACGAATCGATGCGTTTCGGTGAAATCGAATTATCGACGCGACGCGCGACGTCGAGAAAACGACGAGGCCGACGACGCGACGACGAGCGCCGGGTCCCTCTGGCCTGGCAAACCGCCGTGTGAATTGAAATTCCAACCTGTCGGCTCGTTACTCGTGCATTTCGAGACGATTTCAAAGAGTTTCCTCGGAGTCGACGCGAGTCGAGGCGAAGGCGTCTTTCACTTGAGAGGAGATATCCTGAGGTAGCTGCAACCTGTCGACGAATCGTGCGAGATGCATCAAGGTATCGGTGTCGGTGCGATTACTCTGATACCCGTCATCCCTGTGTGTTCCCTGGTTCATAAATTGCCAGACGTTGATCTTAGTCAATGTAAAATACAATCGAATTTATTTATTTATTTATTTTGAGTGTTTATTCTATGGTGAACATATTTTTATATGTCCTTGATAAAAGAATTATAGTCCACATTAGTAACAATTATATTGGATCCTATGGGAAAATCAACATTGATGTTGAGGAAGCACATCTACGTTCACAAGTTTCGAGACATTGATTTTAGTGAATGTAAAATAGAAGAGAATTAATTTTGTGATATTTTTGTACATAGTTATATTCGAACATAACTGTCAATTATGTACAATGTTCATTTTATGGTGAACATGTTGGTGATTTCATTTAATGGAAAATAAGATAGTAAGTAAATAGTTATATTCGGACATGGGTGGTAATTTTTTACAAAGTTTATTTTATGATGCACGTATTTTTATATATCCTAGACAAAAAAATATGTTATTGTTAGTATTCAAAATACACGAAAAGAGGAAGAACAAAGAACTCGAGCACCGTTCGTAAAATAAATGCTTTTGATCGAAGCTTGCGCTAGAATGTTCCCAACTCGGTAAGAGGCGGAAATGCATAATGTAAAATTCAGGAGAGAACAGTCATCAGGAAAGATCGCAATCGTTTTTCCCCAAGATATTGCATTCTCTGAGGCGGCGGGGTTCCGCCGATAAAATAAAATGATAATGGTAATTTCGGATGCGATTGCACGCTGTACAGAGAATCGTGAACGCAGGCGACGAAGAGGAACAAAAGAAGCACCGAGGCGTGCCAGAGGCGGCATCGGATAATTGCAAGAGAGTAAAACTTCTCGCAGCCAGACAGGAGTTGCCCCCGCAACACGGTGAACAAGTTACCTGAACGCGTTCCGCTTCGATTGCCGAAAGGATCGATACATAAGGCTATCGATAACCATTATCGGAGCAATCGATGCATACGAAGAGTGAGGGAGAGAGAGAGGGTTGAAGAGTCAGCCCTGCTGTCGCCTACTCTACGAGATGACTGTCCAAACAACAGGTGGTTCTGAGAACAACAATTAATCGAAGGAGATCATAATTCACTGCCGGCCATTACTTTCCCAGACGGCCGCAATCTTGGAAATTCGAACCGAGCGGGTCGAACAAGCCGACAGTCGATAATTAATTCATATTTACAGATCGGATGCAATCTCCTCTCTCTCTCTCATTCAGTCAACAGAAGCTCTAATTAATTTATCTGTTATTGATTGTAGCTTCTTGTTGATCACTTCCAAGAAATAAAAAATACGAGGTTATTAAAATAGTTTTTCCTATACGGATACAGGGCTTTTCGAAATTATATGTCGCACAATTAACCTTGACTCTGTGTTCAAGATCAAACAATTGTTCTATCGCATTTTATAGTATTCGTTGCAACGGACAGAAGTCTCAAAGGAACCATAGGTCTCGATTCAACCGTTCTCTAAAACAACAACTTTAAAATTTAAACTTTAAATTGAAAATATAGAACTAATTCTTTTATTAACCAAAGTGATCCGAAAATGAACGTCCTTGAAAGGGACCATTACTGAGGTCATTTTGAGTAACTTTTCCTTCGCGAAAAACCGAAATCCGTTTACAGCAGCCACGCTCTGATTGGTCCACGATTTTCGTTAACTCCTGACCTAAGCCTTGAAGAGGATTTTTGCGAAAGAAAAAGTGAGACTTTTCAAGGACCTCGGGAATCTCCCCTTTTAAGGAAGTACAAAATTTTTGAGACATTCAACGAAATGTACAAATTGCAGCGGTAGGAGCTGGAAAAGAAATATTCTACACTAGCTTTTCCCCGAGGCTTCGCTTGCACAGGAAACTGTTTCTACATAAAACCTTTTAAGCTCTCATTCACCCCATTCAGATTGTATCAATGAGCATGAAGACCAAGTATGATGTAAATCTGCCCACGGACAATATACTCTTCATACAAACGCAGCAACCCGTTTTCATCCCCTTAGGGGATGAATTTTTAAAAGTGCCGAATTAGGTGTTTGATTAATTGTATGAAAGAGCATTAAGACCACGTTTCAAGCAAATCTGACCACACATAAAATATTCCTCATGCAAACGTAGCAACCACTTTTCACCCCCTTAGGATTTGAATTTCGAAATATCTTTCCTTATTCCTTATATAGGTCATAAAGGAAACATCTGTGCAATCTGTCAGGACTTCGTTTTTGTATATATAGATAAAGCAAATTTCCGTAACGACCAAGCGAAAGTGCGTAAAATGATCTTTATCATTTCCTAGTTCCATTAGGATTCGATCGATTCGCAACGCAACATTTGCGAAATTACACGTGATAATGCAAGCCTGGGCGTGCAGCTCTTCTCTCCTTCTCTTCGACTCTAGCTCTCTGATTCTCTCTCCAGCTCTCCAGCACTCTCTATCTCTCTCTCCCTCCCTGGCCGCGTTTCCAATTAAGCGTAGATCAATTTCGAGGCTGGCGGGTACTTAATTGATATAACGCGAACGAACGCCGTTATCGTGCGGCACCGAGCAGCCGTTCGGACGTATCAGCCTCTGCCAATCAACGTTTTCATCCGCGCAACCTGTCACCTGTCCGCTTTTCAAGCCGGCCGCGGCCGGATTGCGAGTGTCCTCTCCGATTTCCACAGACAAAACGATCGATAATCGGTAAACTCGTTGCGTGGACGTCGCTCCTCGATCCCCTCTACCCTTCTCCATCCCCCAACCTTTTTTTTCATTCGCCGACCAGAAGAATCCCTTTTGTCGTTGCTCCAACGCGATCGAGTAGTCTTTCAATTCGCGTAATCGGCGACGCGGAAATCTGTCAATATTACTCCCGCATCGCTCGAGCTAATAGCCTGGGGACTCGTAATGGGGGGAACGTATTTAGAAGATTTTTGTACAACTCCCTTTGGCAAATAAATTATTATATATACGAATTAATTCATGATTGAACTCAAATTTTTTATGGATTTATACATTACCTGTTGAATGGAGAAGATTTGTATAAGTTCATGGAGATTATTTTCATGACCTCAGTGTACTTTGGTTGTTTTTAAAGTTATTGTTACTGAAAAGAAAATATCTATTTATTTAAAGACTTATTTAAAAATGATTTTACTGCTATTCATCTGCTAAAATTATTAACGCAGTGCTCCTCAGTAATTATAAAGTATTAATTAACAATTATTTTAGCACGACCAAGTTCGTAATAGTACATAATTTTGATAAATTGTTTGATTCATCTCTTCGTCGAAACAACTTCGATTAAAGACTCTGTCACTCAGTCATTTTATAACATTTCCTATCAACAAAAATTTCCAATATCTACACTATAAAAAATAAAAAAAACGTTTAAATACCCCGTTTTCTCAGGCAGTTAACGCGACTTCTTAAGAGGACCGACTCAGAATTAAAAATTCGTGTCTCTCTCAAAGCAAACATCGCGACTCAATTTCCCCGGGGGTGGAGAGGGGTGGGAGGAACACGCTTGGAGCGTTTCCCGGTAGAAGCCTTTGCAAGTGCAATTTAAAACTGCACTTCATAGAAGTAATATCCGCTCTCGAAGTATCCGGTAGCTGTCTTTGATTTTATACATATACTCAGTGCAATTAAAGTTTAGTTTAATGAAGTCTCCGTGAATCGAAGCTTAGTTTTTCAATTGTTTTGCTATGGCGGAATAAAGAATTCTGAAGTAAGACTCGTCCAGATCTGAATTAGTACAATTTATTCATAATTTCTAATATTGACAGACTCGATTGTCAATGTTAATAAAAATCCTTATAGTAGACCGAACCTTATTGATCGAAATAAGAAAGATTCAACCCGATCCGATAATTAGTTTCTAAGATATAAATTATAGAGTTGAAGTACGAAGGTGTATGTGTGTGTATGTATTAGGTAGGCAACTAAATTTACCTTTTGTAAATTATATTTTATATATGTTTTGCTATTATATTTGATATAAGTATATTTATTTGATTAAAATATATTATATTTGTTTGAATGTTTGAATATAATATAATCGCAATATTTATATATACAAATGATTTTGTTTGAGAAAATGTGGAGGTCGCGAACTTAGTTGCCAACATGTGTATATATTAACAACCAACGCTATATATACCTAGATTTATAAAAATAGAAAATCAGAAATAACAGAAGCATTGTAAAATTACGAGCGCCGTTACAAACATTCACTTCTGGTTATCCGTGTACCCAATTTTCTTAATAAATCCGTTTTTCCTTACAAAATCGACACAGCATACTTTTACTAAAGAAGTGAAACTGAAGAAAAATTGCAAGTCAATGTTCATTGCTGAAATGTACTGCATGTACTTCTATGAAGTAAGAAGAAGAGAAGAAGATGGCAATTACGGTGGAACGGGCGTGTCTGTGGAAGGAGGAATCCTTTTTCGGGTGGATCCTGTGGGATCAGCGTAGTCTTCGCGAGACGAGACAAACATCACGAAATCCCGGTTCCGCCTTGGATTTGCATTCGCGAGTCCCCCCTCTCCCTCTCTCTCTTTCTCTCGGTAAAAGGATCTGCAGGATGTAACCAGACGCGTGCGGGGTCTCCCGTGTCACGGAATTTCGCGGGTCTCGTTTTTTCCAAGGCACTGGCTGAGCAGCAATGAAGTCGCCGGGAACACGTTGACGAGCAGCGTCACGGCAGTTTCGTCGCCGGTAGGATTTTTATTCGATGCGACGCGACGCGCACATGGAGACTCCTTTCAATTCCCGTAAGGAAGCGACGTCAAAGGTGGGGACTTTGTTCGCAACGTGGCGGAGATGTCGCGAACCTTTCCTGAAAAATATTTTCGTCAAGATGGGTTTCAAATGTGAATGCAGACGTTGCTAAGGTGCTCGTTAATCTATCAGTCCCTTGAAAGAGATGTTTGTTTGCAACGTTTTTGAGAAGAGGTTTCAAATGCTATGCTTCGGAGACGGGAGCTTGAGATTTACGGATGATTGAGGAGAGCTAAATTGCTTGGGAAATTAATGTTTATGTTTTGACAATTTCTGCTGAGAATATGGACGATGCTTGAATGAAGAAAGTTTTGGACAATTGGTGTTTGAGATTTGATAAATTATAGGGATAATATGGGACAAGGTTAGGAGAGTGAGGATTTATTTCTGATAATTTATGTAGGAACGTAGACACGATTTTTTAAATTTTATTCACCGGAAACATTGTCATCTGAATAGGTTAATTTTAATGAACAATTTATCATCAAAAGACAATCTATAAGTACGTCCACGTATTATCTGCGATTTATCAAAATTGTTAAAGACAGAAAGAAATTTGTATGCTTTTTCCATGTCTCATAATTGACGAAGAAAATATTTCTGATGAAAATATAAGTAAACCCTAAAGATTGAATTTATTCACCTTTTTTATTCGTGCATAAACTATTTCAACGAAGCTATTACCACTGGTAATTTACCAGAAAAAACGTTTATCCAATAATTTCCACAAAAAAAACTACCAATGAGGAACAAACATTTTCATAAATATTCGCTCCCAAAAAAGAGAGTTTAAAAATTGATTGCGCGTATCAGATCGTTCCACATTCCCTGACAAAGCTGAATTTCCTCTCGGGAACTGTTATTCTACATTTTCGCCGCAGTTTTCCGCGTAGAACTTTCACAAGGCCCGTTTGCTTGATGAATATTACGATCGCTCGTAGATGGAACGATGAAACTGTGCCAGTGGAGTTTCGTCGCAAACGAAGGGAGCGAAACAAGTTCTCCTCGTCTTAAAAACGAGTTCAGAGATGCTCAGGGCGGTCGACGAGTGGTCTCGAATTTCGTTAACGAGCACACCGACGTCGGTGGGCCGCTTCTAATCGACAGCCTTTGACCTCGTATTTATGCAAATGAACCGTAAAGAAGCCTTCCAAGCGGGAGAAAATTATCGCGGGCTTCGTTTCCGCCCTCTCCCCCCACCCTCGGAAAATCATCGAGCACAATGAACGAGCTCTCTCCCTCGAGCGATTTTCTCTGTTCTTCGTTTCTCTGTGCAGTTTAACGTGTTCGTGTACGAGCTTCACGTTTTTTATGCAAATACGATACTTGTTTTACAAAATCTGAATCGAGAGGAAGCTCCCTGTATTGAGCACAGTGTGCCTCGTAACTGAAGTGAAAGAAGAATACTCTTTTCCTCTGTCAGAGCGTACGTTCTCCTGGAACATACAGGCTATTCTGGGTTTTACACACCGGGTGTCCTGTTGAAACTGTAGCTCGTTGTAAAAAGGCAGATTTCCAGATGACCTCTGTTTTTTTATGCAGAATTGCATGCATTTATTTAAGTGAGCGTTTAGCTTATCTCGAAACGAATTTACTGACCTATGACACTTTCGTCTCCCAAGGTCTAGTACATTTGTTAATAATTTTTATTATTGACTGGCTCATTTTTCAATAGTAATAAAAATTCTTGTGGTAGACGAAACCTTCCTGATTGATATGAAAGAAGTTTCAGCCCTCTATGATTAGTTTCCGAGATAATAATTCATAACTAAAGAAAAATTACAACGTTCAAAGCAAAGTGATGACTTAAACCCCCCTTAAAATTACGCACACTAGATTATAAGCTCAAGGTCGATTGCAAGAGATGATCGATTAGAAGTGGAACAAGCCCAATTGCAAGTCGATATTATCTTAATCGAAAATACAGGCGTTCCCGATGTTTTTAAAATCGTCGATATTTGTTAAGTAAGATAGAGAGACACAAAAAGAAAACTGGACTGAAATTCTTTAAATCCTTCAACCGTTTTAAAGTGCAGCAGCTCGATGCATAAAATCCGGATTATTATAGACGCAACGAAGAATCGAACCGTGGAACAAGATAAAACGCAGCGATCGAGAAAATGCAAACAGCGAGGCTCTTCAAAATTCCTGCTGTTTTATCGCATTTTATCAGCGTCCCATTTCAACGTTGCAACTCGACGTCCCCCGGAAGAGCTATTAAACCAGGAAAAAGGCTGGAACTTGTCCAGTGCGTCGCTAACGGGCAAAAAGGCGAAATAAATTCTGTGTTATCCTGGCGCGTGGAAAATACATGAAATCGTGACTGCTCGATGGTAAACACCAAGAGGAAGAGAGATAGAGAGAGAAAACGAAGACTAAAAAAGATTCGGAGCATCGCTTTTTAATTTCAACAGGATTCTATTATTTTTTGGGGAGGGGCAATGGATTCGACAAGAAATATTTATGGTTTCGACGCTGAAGAACAAAAGAGAGAACAAACATGCTAGAATAACAACTGTGCCTGCATTTGCATATCGCCTTTATTTCCGGGGACGAGACGTGAATCATGGACCATCTCTGGAACCAATGCTTTTAATAATAATAGATAGGGTATAAGAATAGTCGTCTAGATTTATTGCGATCCTCGACCAAACTGGGACATTAGACCGACAAAGGAATCAAATTAACGACTAAATAATGTATAATGTATGTTAATGTGATCCAACTAAAATAAACCATAAATAAATAAATAAGTTTGAAAAACTAAGTCTTTAATCTTGCAATATGTAGAGACATTTATTTTATACAGTGAACCACGAACGTATTTGAACGCACTTTAAAACAGTATACATTTTTTATAAAGATTAAATTTGTGATTTTATATATAGATTTATTTAATTTTATAATTTATAATTGTATATAAATAATATAATTAAAAAACATTAAAATAAATTTTTTATGGTCGGATCAATCGACCTGACTTTTTTTTTATCAATTAGAAGAATTGTTTTACCAAATGGCATGCGACAAAGAGTTTGGAAAAATTGCAATTGCTAAGAATTACATGAGAAAATAAAAAGAGGCACCATTTACAACTTTTTTATTAGAGCGCGCAATGAAAATTTAATATATCCGTTTTATAGATGTATATTAGTTATACACATGGTGAAAATTTCATCGAATTACAATTGTAAAAAAAAAGTTATACTGTTTTAAAGTGCGTTCAAATACTTTCGTGATTCACTGTATAATGTGCAAACTTGAAGATCGATTCTTTCTGCAGCGTACACAACGTCCGTGAATAAAGATTTCTTCATACAGTCGACGTTCGTCGCCGGCCGGGCGACGTAAATTTATCTCGACGCGTTTACGCGTCTGGTGCGCGAAACGTTATTGGCAGAGGTGGCAGGCCTTCCTTCGTTTTTCATCGTTTCCCTTCTTTTTCGTGCACAAAGTAATAACGGGCGGCGATGCTTGTTGCCTTTTTGCCCCGGCACGGAAATGGACACTGTCGGGAACACGCGAGGACGTTTCTATTTCGGAGACACCCTGGCCGCCGCTGGTATGCTTCTTTTGAGCGAAATTGCTCGGTGCCGGGGCTCTTCTCGCTAATTACTACGGTCTTTATGTGTCCGCAGCTCGTAAAAGATGCCCGAAAACTGCGGCGCGCCAGCTTGACCCTCGACTGTAAATTTGCGGAATTTTTTATACTTATCTTTCCCCTGAAATTTTCTCAAAAAACAAAGCCTCAGATGAACAAATGTTATTCTGTATTTTATACTTATTTTTTTTACATATAATTCCGTTGTACTGGTAGTTACTGACTACTCTTTGTATCGATCACTGTGATCATCGTGTAATTTATTGTGACATTTATTTAAAATGTTTATTTAAGACATTTCGGTCTAGTTTAAGACCATTTTCAAGAATACATAATTGCGTCTGTAAAAATTAATCAATGAATTATATAATTCCTTGTTAAAAAGCAAAAAGAGCATCCATTATATTCCAAATCTACATCACGAGTGTGATTGAATCAATGAAAATCAACTCCAAGCCCCGACGTCTAGCCAATTAATTTGTTCGCCGGAGATTCGCGGAATCGCGAGAATAGCGTTTCCTCGATGCGATAATTCTAGTCGGTCTAGCCGGTCGCATTGAATTCCCAGAAGGCCCGAACTCGCTGAACTTCCAAGGAGAGCCGGTCGATGTGCACGCCGACGTGAAACATTTACGAGAGCAGAACGTTTCGCGCTAATCATTCGTTCAAAGCTGATTAACGAGCGGGAGTGGCCGAGCTCGCCGTGTACCCGGCAACTTAAACGCGGATTTCTCGCGTTCGGCCTAACGATACGCTCCGCGAAACCGCCGCTTTTCCTACGCAATATGTCCAACTTTACGAACTACATGCAACGATTCCCCGTAATCTCGTTGAACCCCAACCCAAGTGTCGTTCATCATTGAGAAAGAATCCAGGAGTTTTCCGAGGCTAGGTTGCACTTTCAGCAATGACATTGAGCTGCCCGGTTCTTCGGCGCACTTCTTCAGCGTCTCCGTGATTCATGACGTGATTTTTATACTTCGTTTGCTCGCGGGGTGTTAGCGAGGAGAATGCCGGAATGTTAATGGCCGGAGTTTTAAGGGAGGTATGTGGAGGATCGGAGAATGACGATGGTACCTTCCAAAATTTTACTTGAAGCTGTGTCGATTACGCCTATAATATTAAAACAATTTAAATTTATATTATATTTATATTTTTTAGAACTTGTTTTTTTATAACTAATTTTTTAGTACCTTGTCTTCAAGGTTTGGGAAATAACAGGACCTCTCAGAACATTCTGTGAAAATTTTTCGAAGTACTTCAAAGCATGTAGGATAAGCCTATTATATTCGATTATCTAGAAGTTAAACAGACTTTGTGCTTCAGATTATTTTGCGACGCAGTAACCGAATATGCAGAAATTTCTATTAAAATGCAGCGTTAAGTAATGCTGATTATATTTGCAGAAATAATTAACGCATTGCTTAGCTGTCGTTTAACACATTTGTAACTGTGATGGTCACTGGTGGTCATCATTGAGTCTTTTGTTTGGAAAATATTAAATGAAAAAAATCTTTACATATATTTTTATTTGAATTTGACATCGATGTCACATTTATGGCATACACGTGTAATAACATAAGACTTGCAATAATTATTTCTACAATCTTGATGCCAGTTTGACGGCACAAGCATTTTTTTGATACAGAGAACATGAATTCAATGGAATGTCAATTTCGTTAATGAACATCGTCCAATAGATGATTGAAATTTCGCAGATTAAAAATTGCATAAATGTCCGCCTTATCGCTTTTAATTATCGCTATTGGATTACCGGCTATGGTGGATGTAAAGCCTATCTCACCTACATAAAAATGATTCCCGGATGTGTCGGAGCATCGTGCCTCTACAGAACGTCCGTATCAATATCCGTGGGATTCAAAAAGTGATTTTCATGTCCGTGGATGACTACATAAATCACGAACAATCCCTGGTCAGAAGAAAAGGGTTATTAAACCGCACCTTATCGGGCAGCGTCGGTCGACGATATTTCACGGTGGACGTCGACATCCGTCAAACGATGCTCTCGCGTGGTCGTCGATATCCGGCCGAGGGATCTCTTGCTCGCCCTCGAACAAGCGAGTTTTGTTGCACGTCAAATCTCTGTTTCGTGGCAAAAAATCCCCCGCAAACATTTCTCTCTCTACGTTTCACGCAAAGAGAATCGTACAAAAATCCCTTCACTAAAAAATACAACGCTAAATTCTATTACACGTTCAGGTCAACATTCGGAATTTAGAATATCCTCAAACTCTGATTTACCATCGATTGTATCAAACGGTATTCAAAATGGACTATTTCTTAGTCACTAAAAAAAAAAATTTGACACAAAAAAATATTTTGATGTTTGAAGATTTGAAATTTGAAAGAACCTAGCAAAACAAACATCAACTTTGTTTAAACATACAATCGACAAATAAAAAGAAAAATTAATATTGTAGACCTCAATAGAAAAACCCACACTAATTTTACAGAAGCAAGCTGAATAACAAGTTAACAAATAAATTAATGCATAACAAATAAATGCTCGATTTTAATGGATGGTGGCGAGATCCAATTAGGATATCATGCACCTCGTATCAATAAGTTCCTAAACAACTTTTAAAAAATCGCTGGTCAAGTACTTGAGATTTGAATATACCCAGCGACACAAAGATTAATATTCTGGATCTCAATAAAAAACCCACACTAATTTTGCAGAAGCAAGCTGAACAACAAGTTAAAAAATAAATAAATGCTCGATTTGAATAGATGGTGGCGAGGTCCAATTAGGAGATCATCCACCTCGTATCAATAAGTTCCTAAACAACTTTTAAAAAATCGCTGGTCAAGTACTTGAGATTTGAATATACCCAGCGACACAAAGATTAATATTCTGGATCTCAATAAAAAACCCACACTAATTTTGCAGAAGCAAGCTGAACAACAAGTTAAAAAATAAATAAATGCTCGATTTGAATAGATGGTGGCGAGGTCCAATTAGAAGATCATCCACCTCGTATCAACAAGTTCAAAAACAACTTTTAAAAAATCGCTGGCCAAGTACTGGAGATTTGAATATACCCAGCGACACAAAGATTAATGCTCCCGAAGTGTCAAGAATCAAGTGATCCGCGTGGATTGATTGAATCGAGCGCGAGTCGTCTGCCGATGCATGTGCAGCACCACGCGAAGGCATTCCGGTGCAATGACGGTGCACAGACCTAGCCCCAGGACCGCCCTCGAAAGAGTACGATGCAGAGACGACGGGTTCGCGACGATGCAGTTGGCCCAGGTCAGTGAGAACTCGCAGTCGAGAGACACGTAGGTGGTGGGCGCCGTGCAGCTTCGCCCACGTCCACAGACAAGAACCTAAAGTCGAAACGGAAAAGTGCATGTATGCGGCTATGTGTGTACAGTACGCGAAAGTGTCTTCGAAAATTGCTGGGCCAAAACTCTGGGCAATCTATACTGACTCTGACGTGGTATCTTCTCTTTCAACTTTCAATATTCTTTACTCTTCGGGTTCAACATTATTAACCCTAAAACAACGGACGATTTTTATATGTATATAACTGGCAATGCCCGTTCACAGCTCTAATTAATAATTTTTTAAAATTTATTTTTGATGATGAAACAACAATGAAGCAACAGCTATTCAGTTAATTTATTTGCCACAAATTGAGTACATGAGTTCTCTTCACTACATGAGTATTTTAATTCGGGTGAAAAAAATTGAAAGAAGCTCAGTTTTTGTGTATTATTTAAGGGAAAAATAATTAAACAAATTAAAACATCATTTAAAAAAAAAATATACATGGTAAAATATATTATATTTTTTTTAAATATACAAGGTCAACTGTTTTATTACATACGACGTACTCGAATAAAAATAGTCTGCATCAACAAGGGGCCAAATAGAATTGTCATCATCTGGCTAGCATTGTCATTTTCAAATTAATCATCGACATACTCAACATTTTCAACATTCTCTACATTATTCACAATGTTCGAGACAATAGGGATTGCTTATTTGTACACATTACCTCTCCGTGAAATCGTCAAACCACAAACTGGTAATGAGCATCTCTACGTGCGCGCACTGCTCGCTATTTCTCCCCACAACGCGGTCCATTCATTGCAAATTTCCGTGCGCGCGAATCGGCGAAAAAGCGAACGAACAAAAGTCAACGCGGCGCCATGATTCATCGATGTGTCATCGTCTCGATTCGGTACACGTGCGCGCCGCGAAAACTTGTCCCAGAGAGGCAGGGCGGTTTCTGAGCGAAGCCGAGCGGATCGAAGCGGAGCGGAGCAAAGCCGGCACACGCCAGTGCACGCCGCGCGTTGGCATGCAACGCGAGTGCTTTTACTCGTAAATAGATTGTATCGAGGCAGAGAGAGGCGTTGGACAACGTTCTTCGAGGCGAGTCCATCGTCGCGAGTTACTGAAATCGGCTTCCTTCTAGTTGCTCTTTGAGGAATCGTCCTCCTTGCCAGTTACTCTTCGGGAAAATCGTCCTCCTCGCGAGTGGCTCCTGCGGATCGGTTTCCTCGTCGCGAGTTAGTGCTGGAAATCGGGTTTCTCCTGAGTTGCTCCTGGAGATTGATTTCCTCGTCGCGAGTTAGTTCTGGAAATTTATTTTCTCCTCGCGGGTTGGTGCTTTCAATCGATTTTCTTGCAAGTTAGTGCCGCGAATCAATTTTCACCTTCGCGAATTAGTCCTGCAAATTGATTTTCCCCTCGCGAGTGAGGTCTGAAGAACGGTTCCCACGTCGCGAATTCCCAAGGCCGATCTTCCCGCGACGGTTCCGAACTAGTTCTAAAGTGTTCTGAAGTCTGCTACCCGTGATACGTGTCCAGGTGTTTGATCCAGGTGTTTGGCCCATGTGCTCGTGTGTTTGAAGAGAGCAA
Source organism: Lasioglossum zephyrum (assembly GCA_028455615.1). Classification (NCBI taxonomy): domain Eukaryota; kingdom Metazoa; phylum Arthropoda; class Insecta; order Hymenoptera; family Halictidae; genus Lasioglossum; species Lasioglossum zephyrum. Next base: position 2,758,540 of record CM052324.1, on the reverse strand, counting down.
AGCTCCGGAGGAAGTTCGCCGAGTGGACTTGAAGTTTTAGAAAGCTTTGACAGCTTATTTGGATATTTAGAGTTGTGTGTTTTTGTGTATGCTGCGACGGTGTTCGTCAGGTGCGTTTCGAAAGGTGACCGAGATTTTTCGTGAGAAGGGAAGCTGGTTTGAATATCAAGCAGTGTTATTTTTATTCGTTTATAAAGCAAAATTTTTGGAAATATTTTTAAGTTGCACAATATTTGCTATAAGAATGTGTAAAATCAAATTAGTGAGTTGGCTCTAAATCGTCCCCCTTGCGAGGGTTTAAATTTTAATATTATCTCAATTGAAAGACTTGATAAACTAAATCAGAAATACCAGAAAAAACTTTTAAAAATTTTGATGGCTCTAAAATGGCTGCGATAAAATCGCCGAAATAATTCCCTCACGCTTATACATATTTCAATGTTACTTCAACTAGAAAAACTTGATCAACTAAATATGAAAAAATACTCAAAAAATAAGAAATCCTATATCCAGTGTACATCTCACACAATAAACCCCCAATCAGCATACCAACACCGTCGGAAATCCGAACCTTTGAACCTCGAAACAAGTGTCGAATCAGAAAAAATCGTCCCAATTCCTGGACAATAAAGCATTACGGTCTACCATGAAAATCCGCGAGTTTCGATCAACAAAAGGAGTGGACGGATCGCAAACACGCTTGTAATTCGAGCATCTGGCAGCTAGGAACGCTCGAATGGACACTTTTCCAGAAGCCGGACATTTCACTTTCAAATACCGCGAATTCCGGAGTCACGCGACAGACCAAAGACGTCCGGCATCGATCCCGCAGACATTCCGCTTGTATTCTCTCTTTCTGTCCTCGATTTTTTTAAAAATTCACAGAGTTTGGCTTATACAACACACTGGCTAGGGTAGGTTATTCGAAAAACTCGCGCGGTTTGTCTTACGCATGGATGGTCGCATTTGAAATTCCGAAAATTCCGTGGCGCCGCGCCAGCGCAATTTGTTTCCGGAAATAAGCGGAACATTCGCGAAGCGCGAAAACCCACCGCGGAAAATTCACCCGGTAAACCTGCGGGAAAAATCATCGTGGCGTTGTCTGACCAGAGAATATAATTCCTTTGATTATTCGTCGGTTTTTGTCTTATTCTAGACATTATTCTCGATAATAATTAATTAGTTTATCGATCGTAATTTTAAGTATTCCTACAATATAGCTATTTATATATATATTTAATTATTAATTTACAGACGCAATTTTAATTTGATTCTCTTGAAAATGATCTAAATGCAGATCGAAACGTTGAGAAATAATATTGTGCTAATTTGCAAATAGTGTTTGAGTAACAATTGATCGAACCTATGCGCCGATATTATTTAATATTTATTATTCTCGATGTCCATTTATTTAGAGAGATATTCTTTTTTCGTAATGCTGCTTTGATGCTCTGACTGCTAACTAGCCCAGTAATATAAACAGTTCCATAGAATTACGGTAATTAGTGAATTAAAATAAACGACTAAGTAAATACAGCATCGTCTTACTCTGTCCGATGTTCGTTTACTCGAAGAAATCCTCTCCGGTCAGATTCGCACGTGCCTTCCTTTCGAACTTTCCTCGGCGCACGCACCGAGTGTGCGAACTCAACATCCAATTATCTCGCCGCCGCGCGAATACGCATTTCAAACATGCGTGTGCGGGTTCCGAAGGGGAACGATCCGAGAATCAGCTGAGCGTGAACAGAACGGAATTGAACGAGCGGGAATTCCACCGATAGAAAGTATCGCATCGAAGCGCGATTTTCATTTCTCCACGGTATCCATCCTCCGGACACGTCGGCCCACCGAGATTTACGATCCGAGGACTTATCGTTAACAACCGCGAAAGTTTCTACCGATTACGTCGATCCGACCGTTTCCGGGTTCGTAACACGCTCTCTCAATGTTCATACAATACGCAACGTGAAAAAGTAACGTTTCCGAACAATTCAGAATAATTGGAAATCGCTTTTTGTAGCCTTTCTGGGCTTTAATTCGTTCCTGTACAAAAATTCCTCTTCCTCTAAAGAATAATTTTTTAACTAATTTTAATTTCTAACAAGTTTTAGAAAAAAATAAAATTGTAGGTTGGAGGAGTAGGGTATTTAAAATGAACACAGGTAGATGATAAAATTTATTTGGACGAAATCGTGGAAGTTTGAGGATCGAGAATTGTCCTCTCATAAGTCATTGATACTCTAATTCCGAGGAGTGGTGTATATATCGAAATTACCGTAGAATATGGGAGCATACGTGGTCTGACTGCAGTCTGATTCTACTTAGCGATGGCCGAACTTCTACCGGGCGTAACTACTTCCTCGGTCAATTCGTTTGACCCCCCCACGGTAAGCCGAAAACGAACCTAACTGGTTCGAAACCGTGCACGCGTGTTCCTGCTGAATCTGCTTTGGTCGTCGAGGAATTCGTTGCTCCCGAGTTATTGGTAGATTACGGAGCTTATTAGGCGAGGCATAATTCCGTCGCATTTCTGGTAATCATTAACTGCAATTTAATGTCAAATACATTTAATATACGAACAAGTTCGATTAAACGTTGGGTCGACATATTCAGAATTGTACATTTAATTCTTGAAATTACAAACATACAATTTAATTATATAAATTGGAAAACCTTTCTCCTTCAAATATATTCATAAAAATATTATGAAATGATTTATAAGCATCTTCAATATTCCCAGAAATCGACAAAAAATGATCCGACGTTTATAACAAAAATTCACATATAAACCACATATTACAAAAAGTGGTCTGAGGTTAATAACAAAATTCCACAGATAACCAGCAAAACCATAAATCAAAGTATCATAGACACCTCAGAAATCCTTTTCAAGAAACTTCTCCGCCTCGGAGGATTAAGAAGACGCCGCAATAAAAAATTGTTTAATAAATCTCGGAATATAAAGGACCGTCTTGAGAACTCCGGGATGGGAGGACACATTAGTATCGGCCTGAGAAAATGTTCGAACGTTGAAAAATGGAGGCAAACGGTAGGCGACCTCTGCCGTGCTCGATCCTCGTGGTTCCAATTAATTTCGCGCGGCCTATTAGTTACCGGCGACGGGTCCGAACGGAGCTTTATCACTCCTCGGAGAGAGAGACAGAGAGAGAGAGACGAGGAGAGAGGAGAGGACAAACCGTGCCGGAAAATATTTCACTGTCCGAGCCGAGCGCGGCGCTAATGCTGATAAAATTAACGTACGAGCGCGGCGTCTTTCATATTTGATAGCAGATAACGCTATCGCGGCCCGTTATTAAACCGAGTAGCGGCAAGAAGCTCGCGCAAAACGTCGCTGAATAATTAACGCGAGCTACCCCCGTTCCTCGCCTCAAACGACTAACGAGAAACCCGAAATTATACGGCAGCTGGAACAGTTTCGCTCCGGCGAAACTATCGCGCGAAAGTCCGTAAGATCTGCGCGAGTTGCAATTGCAACGTAGATGCACAATGCGCTTCTCGGAATACGCATCGGACCCGTTCTATTGCAGCAGAGACGCCAGATAGGAATCGGCTCGTTACCCCCTCTTTGCCAGTACCGGATTAGTCACGTGACCTTCTGACGCATGCACACGAAACACGTCACGTGACCGGCCGTGACGGAAGGGTGGGGGAATAGCGCCGTAGAAGGGAGAAATGGATGACAAGTGTTCCAGAGAAACACTGAAATCATTCCTGCGATCTTATTTCTTTTTTTCTTATGAGATTTCTCGGCGCAGCTCCGAGGAATCACTGTTCTGTAATTGCGTATTAACGCGGGACCAATTAGGCTAATGCGCGCACCTGCTAGAACATCGCCGAGTTTCTCTCGCAATCTCGCCCGTTTTATGTGAATTATGACATTGGCAAACAGTCTGCTAGTGTGCTAAGAATTTTTGTTGTTTGCAAATTGAAATCTCTGAGAATGTGTTTGGAAATATGAGTTTCGGAATTTTTCAGACGTTATATTGTAACATGGATTTGATAAAATGGTCCAGTCTGTATAGTTATGGAAATTGTGCGAGGGATAAATATTGAGTACATATATTATAGTTACAATTAATAATAAACTAACTCTTCCTCTGCTGTGTGTTCTCTACCATCGGAAGCATCGCTTCAAGGACCACTGTTGGTCTTCAGTGCAGAAAGCTTCTTTCTCATGCCAGATCCAAGACCTCCAAGGGCCATGACGCGGCCCAGGGCGTTTATATACCGTAGATACTGGCGCAGAAGTTTTCCGGAAATTTTCCCGGCGACGTAAACCCCCTCGGAAAGTTGAGCCGCTTCGAACTTCCATCCAACGGGGGATTATTAAGTTCGTCGTGGAAGGGATCGCGAGGACTTGCTGATCCTGGTCGATAATGTGACTGCATTTTACGGGAGAGTCGAAACAGGGCCGTGATTGGACCAACAAATTCCTGGGGGTCTTTTCCTTATTTCGAGCCCCATACTCACGCACGCGTCGAATTTATACTCCCTCGAATCGGTTAAAATAAAAATTGATGTTTCACGACCGGGCTCGGACACCCTCTATTACGCTTTTTATTTATTGCTGGACTATACTCCAGCTTATGCCCCTTTAGCTACCGATTTTATGCGAACTGACTCGGTAACCGTAATTTTGCTTGGGACTCAATATGGAGTTCATAGACCTAATAGAAAAATCCATTGAGTTTGTTGTTACAATCTTTTATTAAGTACCAAGTGACTCATTCATAATTCGAATAAAAATTATATGCATTAACAAGGGGCTAAATAAAATAATTGTTTAATAGTTTAATAGTTAATAGTTTAATAGATGTTTAAAATAATGTTTGTTTTGTTAAACCTGCTTTAATTTGTTGTGTAGAAAAATGATCGAATCTTGCGCCGAGAATAAAATTCATAATATCTGAAAGATAAATTACGATCGATAAACTAATTAATTATTTAATAATGTTGCTTCGATAATTATCATAAGGTGGAAATAATATATTTCCATCTTTAAATTCTATTAGCCGATTTCGTGTTTCAAATTTCAATTACTCGGTTTCGTCAAGAATGCATTAGTTAACACGTTTTATTGTATTAATTAAAGAACATGATTTTTTATCATGATCCACGGTCTGGTAATTTAATGTCGAATTAATGTCTACCGTCTTATTAGAGATGCGAATGCTATCCAGCTTTTCGCAATTCCATGGCACATTGTGAGCGCTGTTGTAAAATCATTGAACGAGAACCGCGAGGCTCAAGTCAACATGACCCACATAAAATCTGAGTAAAAGGTATGGCAAGCTTCGTCGATGGACGATCGCGGATCAGAATCGTAAATAAAACGGTAGTAGGATCGCGGCATTGTCCCCGAATATCGATTCCCGATCGAAAGACAAAAGTTCCGTCCAGTTATTTTTCACCATCGTCGTCGTCGTCATCGTCGTTCCTCGACGACGACGCCGCTCTTGTTCCAAATCGAAATTTCCCTCGGAAAACTCCGCACGGCTTTTCCCAGGCTCGTTGAAAACGCGCCCCCGGAAATCCAATCGGGGCTCGTTCGAATAATTAGACGTCGAGGGCCTTCAATTTCTCACGGATTTGTTCAATTTTTCTCTCATAAATCTCACCGGAGAGTTAGCGATACGATGTTCTATATGAATTTATAATGCTCTCTCAAAGTAACTCAAATTATATAAATTTTAAAAATTCTTTTTATGAGATTTAGTTAAACAACATTATTAGATAGTGGAAGGATTGAACGAATTTTAGAATGCGAATATGTTATTATTGATTTATGAAATTTATCGAATAACGTGGTTACTGTCTGTTGTAATTGATGCTGACAATTTTTATCTTGCATAAACATACGCTAAATATTCTATTAGAATGCGAATATGTTATTGTTGATTTATGAAAATTATCGAATAACGTGGTTACTGTCTATTGTAATTGATGCTGACAATTTTTATCTTGCATAAACATTGACTTCCTCTCAATTGGAGTGAATTCCCCTGGTCTAGTGACTCTGTTAGGGTGTTACTGACTGACTTTTTTCTTTCCTGCTTTGTTACATCTCACAAGAAATTTTTGAAAAGGTATTTCAGCTAGAAGTCCTTCCTTCGTACAGAGAATAATCATTATTAAATCAAAAAACGTGGTAAAAAATATTTGCACACTTCTGTAAATTATCTTTTCAACGTCTCTGAACATAATAATCTTTTGCAACAAGTTATCCACTTACCATACCCCGATCAATGAACCCAAGGTGAAACAGAATGCCCGGTGAGCGTTCGAATCGTTTAATCAGAGTTGTTAAACATACTTCGGGGGTTACGTCAGCGTATCAAGATTTCTCGAGCTCGAATGCGACCCATTTCTCTCGCGGCAAAAATTCGCCATTCAGTCTCGAGGTTCTATCGAACAAATCAGCACGTGATAGAGAACATTGTGGAACTTAACGGGTGTGCTCGTTAAAATTGTTGCGATAGAGCGAGAAACCGTGACAGGGTCTCGGTCGGTTGAAGACGTTTATGCCAGTCGTAAACCAGGAGGAATCGAGTCCTGGGAGGCTTCCTGGTGTATTGTTCGATGAAGACAGAACTTTCCCCATCGTTTTCCTTATCCTTAAATAATTATTTAAGGTTGCTGTTGTACTATTCCCAGGTTCAGAGAAATTCATAGAATTCAGAGAAATTAGCTATTAAGAAAATGTTTATAAATGTATTAAAATATCCTACAGTACACTAGAATGTACCAAAATATACTAGAATATGAAAAATGTACTAGAATATACTGGAATGTGCCAAAATACAATAGAATATTCAGTCGAACCTCGATAACTCGAATTTCAAGGGGAAAAACTAAAAGTTTCGACCTACCGATGTGTACAGGGTGTTTGTACAAGAGTTAATAATTTACTGATTGTAATTGCTTTAAAGAAAAACAAGTTCCAATTTTGAAGATGAATTATTTATTATATACATACAATAAATATAATCTACTAGGCTCTTATACATTAAAGAAATCTGTGATTTTACTATAATAGTACTACAATAGAGTATATAATTGATATAATATATATGACAATTATATATGATATTATTATAAAATTATATATGATAAGATAATATAATATAATTGATACAATGGTATTTTCAACGGTGACCAAAGCAGAGAATACATTTTCTTTATTGTCTTGTGAGACTTCGTAAAACATTTACTATTGTTTTGGCTTGTATAGCTTCCACGCTTGTAGAAAATAATTCGAGTTAAAGGAAGTATTATTTCGATTTATAAAGGCTTTTAAATTGCAGCGCCAAGGGAATAAAGTAAATTTTCGCCTTGTAGAGGTTCTCGAGGTTAAGGAGGTTCGATTTATCGAGGTTTAACTGCACGAGAATGTACTAGAATATAGCAGAATATACTAGAATATGCTCGAATATACAGGAGCGTACTAGAAAATGGCGCCCGTTTGACCCGATAACGTTGAAGTCGCGCTCTCGCGGAAGATAACTCGAAATGAAGGGTGTGGAGGGGACTGCGAGGAGGCGGAAACGAAGAAAGGAAGGTATACGCTAGCCTGTAGGAGTAAGAGAAGAACGAGTGTGGGAGGAGACGGAATTATTAGCATTTCAATAAGAAAGAGAAACTCTGCTCGGCCGTAACACGGTTACACGAATACCCGTCGTCTAATACCTGGCCACGGGTTTGCACAGCGAGCAATAACTCCGTCGCGAGAAATTGCGGGAACAATGGCTACCTCTCCGCTCCCTCTCTCTGTCCCCGCTACCCAGGGTCCGCAAATAAATGATATCTGGATTAAAATCGCGGCTGCAAAGTTGCCTCGAGACGAGGAAATAACACGGTGCCCGCCGTGACAAAACCGCGACGACGACAACGTTCTTGCGAATTCGTTCGCCGCAGAGCTCGCGAAACGAGAATCGCCGAGAGGGCGAGCGGGGCGTCCAGGGATAATTACGGCTGCTTTTCGCGCTCCGAACCCGAGCGAATTTTACGCCTTTCGGGCCCCCGTAACGCCGACACGGTTCACGGTAATGGAAATTGTTTCTGTTTCCCTGGAATTGACGCCGACACGCTTGCCTTCCCTGAAAGAATCGCCACCGAGAACTGTTATTATCCTCAAGATTGTGTTCTCTCTCTCTCTCTCTATGTTCTCTTCTTCTCTATTATACTTTACTAACGTTTGGGACTTTCTTCGGGATCATAGCAAAGTTTACGACCCGGCGACAAATTCTTCCAAGCGAGCCCTCGGCTAGAAAGTAATCGGACATGTTGGTGTTTGAACATTACCTCTTGTGAAACATTGCTATGTTAACGGAATGTACAATTTTTAATGGTCGATTGTGTGCAAGGATAATATACCTATTAACCATTTGCACTCGGAGCTACTTTAACTCGAAAATCAAACGTTTCTTCTGACCTGGAATATTTCCATTCTCTATGATTTTTTAAAAAATTGATAGATATGAAATTGATGCAATACCTCATACAATACTTAAATGTTGTTTAGTAATTGGTTAGATACCGACATATCTGATGATGTAAACAATATTTTTAATAATAGTACAGCAATCTTTAGTGACGCCTCAGCTTCGAAAATAATAGAACAAACAGGAAACTTTCGTGATCAATAGACAGCGGATCTTTACGCAAAATAAAAATTGTCTACTTGAATTTCAACAAACTTGAATGAACTAATTTGTTTTCTTCCGTAATATATGTTTAGTAGGTTGTAAATTATGTAACAGTATTTTCAAATTCTTCTAATGTTTTACTGTTTTAAATTGCACCCACTCATTTTTGTCATATGTGCATAAAGTCCGCTGTCTAATAATAATCAAGACATCACTGCTAATTGTTATTTGCGAAATAACTGTATGTACGGTATAGCTTGATCTGAGAAAACGGGACGTGCAGGATTTAAGAAAAACGCGCATCGCCTCTACTGCGGGGCATCCCCTATTTATCAAACGCAATAATTCTTGAGAGCGATTAGCAGATTCGCAGAGGGTTTGCCCGCGCGAAAAGAAGTATAATAGTTCCGGATCCGCGGACAAGGTATAATGAAACGCAGACCGGCGATAATTAGACGAAAGTTTCCGGGGGTGAGGCTCGTAACATCGTTTATGATTTATCGTCGACGGGTCGAAAGTTTCAGTTATTAGTTTCGAAAGAGTTTTCGTATCTCGCCCGGGTCTCTCTCTCTCTCTCCTTTTCCGGCCAGGATTCCGCTTGAATCCTTTTATCCAGGACGAAGCGGCTCCCCTAACAAACTTAGACTCTCGTCGCGTACTCGTCGACGTCGGGACGAGCCACTCCCGTGATTGCATTATATCTGACACGCCACCGTCGTCGGGACGTTCCCCGGAGACGCCTGACGTCGAGACGCGACGCGAGGAAGTCGTCGACGGGACCAATTTTATTTTTCCGAGACCGTCGCGGACCGGATTGACGACGTACTCCGAGTGCGAGATCAGGAGGTCCCGGTAAATTGTTGCTCCCGGAAACGTATTTGGTTAATCATCAATTTGGTATGCAAACCAGTAAGTCTAATAAAATAGAGCGAACCTAACATTTTTTTTCGTATACAAAAATACCCTTTTTCTTTTAATTTGGGGAATCCTTTATGGATAACCATCCCCATCGCCTTACAAAATTATAGAAGCTGCAGTGTTTTATATTGCACAACGAAATTCAGAACATGTATTTATAATTTTATTTGTAACATGCCTATTTAATAATTCTATTTATTATGAATGGTTAGGATATGCTTTATCTACCCTGCAAACAGATTTGCAAATGCTATCCATTCGCGTTTGTGCGCGCCCAAACGTTCGTCAAAATGCGTGGCGACATGCGCGAATTCGTATTTGCAGCCGATCCATAGCCGATGGATCTGTAAATAGCAAAAATCTAGTCCATTCGCAGTTTGGCGCAGCGAAATGTTCATTAAAATGCGCGGTTTGGAGCGCTGTTTATGTCGGTATGAAGCATTCAGCAACATTTCAGCTTTGCTTTCATATAATTTTTATCACATAAAATTACAAAGTGGTAGAGTTGTGTAACATTAATCCAGTGTTAAAAGCGAGGTAATGGAATATAATGAACTATTGTATTAAACAAACGTAGACCGTCTTCTATGTAGCGTACAATATTTTTCATATCTTCATCTGCTGAATTTTTTATGAACGTTTCAAGCTGACTCTTCCCTGCGAACATATTTTTACTTTAAAATTTTTTTCAAAATCTCCGGTCGACAAGCACTCGGAACTCTTTCAGCTAGCATTTTCAGAAAAAATTTCTGTCGATTACCGGGGGTAGAAAGGCAATAAAGACTCGTCTCGAGCTGCAGCCATCGGCGTCGAAAGGAGCAAACAAAATTTCACGCGAAAGCTCGTGAAAAACCGATTCCGGCCACTCGCGACCCGATGCTAATTACTCGCGAAGGGTCGTTCGCCGACTAATTGAATACATCGAGGCTGATTTCTCAGTCTCTCCAACCCCCTACCCCAATATCTACCCCGTCTTCTCGACCGAAGAGAACCGATGGTGGGGGATGGAGAGAAACTCTTTGTTTCTTTTGCCTTCGACGCGAACCCGCCCTCTCCCACCCCAAGCTCGAGTAATTGGATTCGCCGGTAATTAAGAGGTGGTCGAGAGGAGAGGCTAGTTTATGGTTTATGCAGGCGGCGCGGCGTCGCGAGAAGCGCGCAATTAATGTCAAATTAACCTCTTGATCGGCGTCGATTCTTCTTGCCGCCCTGGCCACTTTCCCTATCGGTTCTGTTATTCGCCCCGAAAGCTGACTTTGATCCTCCCCCGTAAACCTCGGAATTATTCAATAATTAAACGGCATGCGCCTCCCATTATCACTCCACAGTCGATTTCGAATATGGAGCGAATATTAACTGGCGATAGTTGTTTCAATCCTGGATTAAACTTTGTGTACAAGAAATTATGTTGAATATAAATTGTCTGTCAAGCTGTGATATCCAAAAATAAAATTAATATTAGATGTTTGCGTAAGTTCTTTCCCGATTTTCATAAATGTCGCAAACTGTACTGCACCATGGAGTTAAAACAAATCATATAATTAAGTAATAAAACTGTATTATTTAAAATTTAATTATACAAATAATTCAATCATGATTAGAAACGAATAATTTGTTTAAAAATTGCTCACTTCAGCAGTGAATTTAATTTTATTTCATCATTTTGTGAATGGTTATTTAGAATTGATACTATATCTCGTGTACGTGCATTCGATTGCTTTTTTAGGATTTTCAACACGCGATAATCGCATTACTAAGCGTGTGCAAAGTTTCAAATTCGGGCAGGTAAACATAGATTCGTGGTATCATTCATCACGCCCTAATTAGGTTAATCGAAGCATTTGGGAGTCAATTGATGCTATTCCTGCGTTATATCATTTTCTGAAAATGATTAGCTAAATAATAATGTTAAATCCCTCATTTTACCGTTTCTTGAAAATTTGTATACTCCACAATTGCAACACGGTTTCTCGCACGGCTCAAATTCGATAAATAAGGAACCGCGGTTTTTGGCAAACAGCGACCACTAAACTGTTTTTAACGATCTCTCGGAAAGAAATGGCACGGGTGGACTAGCTTCGAAATTGTTCTTATTTTCCCACTTCCCATTCTCAGCATAGTTTGCGGCGGATAAACCAACGACCATGGCAACGGGAGTGTATTATTACTTCTGCGAGCGGCAAAGCATGACTGCCGTGTTCACGCGTGCACGCGTCGAATGAATACGAAGAATCAAACGCGCAGGAGGGTGTTAGTTTTCGCGTACCAACAGGTACACAGTACACTGTACAACGGGAAAATAAATTACGAAGAATCTAGGAAATGTATCGTCGTTATAATATCGTATTACACCGAATAAAAGGATCAGCTGCATTCCGGCCCATCTGTGAGAACAAATAAACATTTAATAAACCAATCCCGGAACAATACACTCCATTGAAAAGTCGCTTGCACAAAGGGTTGTAAACAATTGATGCCACCGAGCATCAAATATTAATCCTTGGCGTTCCGTTATCGCCGATAATGGGACAGATTTATAAACTTGAACGTGGATTATATTTTATTATATTTCTTATTACAATATATATATTTTTTTTATTATAATTATATACTATGCGGTTCTTCCTAATATAGTGCTGCAGTTGATGGTCTGCAATGTATGAGTCAATAGGCTGAAGTGCAAATGGTTAATAATTAACTTCATGGCGGAAAACAGAACTCGCGAATAAATTATGAACGCAATTAGACCGGTGTACTAATCACGGAATTAAATTACCAATAAATTAGGCGCCCGTTACAATCGATAATGACCGTGTTTAATTCAAAGTTGGGACACGGATTGAAACCACCCTTTCGGTTTCTAGGGTCAGGCTCTTATACGCTTTAATACTGTCGTTCATTAGACAATTATTAGCACTGCTGAATTCATTAAAAAATTTAGTAGATTATTTGGCAGGATATTATGTGCTTTTTCAAAGTCTTAAAAATTTTGGATTCTACTTTTAGGTGCCATTCGCTACATTTTTCCAATTAAAACGATATCAAACACGATATCGCTCTCTATGAGCCATATCTCATATATTCGCCTCTATATTCGCTTTGTAAGTCCTATAATTTTTCATAAGACTTCACATTTTTGTTCTTCCATTTTTAAGACCTCTAAAATTTGGTACAGCTCCAAAATCGTCTCTACAAACTTTAAATTATTTCAGAGCCTCCATGTGCTACATTATTTTTCTACAATTTCTATGTTTTGTGGATACAATCATTTTTTCCCGATCTCGTTCCCAAACTCTATTTCCGACATTCGAGTTGCACAACTCGAGGCCCTGCCCTTTGAAATTCTGTCAGAATTGCGCAAGCGTGCCCAGAATTCCCAAGAATTTTATATTTTCATTTTCCGCAGCACGTTGTCTCGTCCGAGTGACCCAGCCCACCTTCTCTGGATATTTTTAAACGTTCCAAACGATCGACGAATCTTAGCTTCGACTCGCCAGTTGCCCGTGGATCATCGTTCGATTTTTCTCGCGTTGGTTCCTAGTGAATACCGTACTACACTGCCCAATTTATTCTTTTCTACTGAACGACCTGATTTTTGCGAACAATTAGAATTGATTTACTAAATCACGTGCAAAGAAGATTTTTTAAACATTCTAACCTTTCATTATAGGCACAGGTTAAGAATTTAAAAATCGCGACCATTTTTCTTCGCTAGTACATTTTCAATTTATGTATCAGAGAAATTTTTTCGGGGTCCCGGGTGACCCGACCCGGCCCGAAGCTCGGTTCCCATCCGAACCTGACGAGGGCTGTTTAGATCATGAAAAGAGATTGATCGATAGAAACCTGATTTTGTATTACCCCGAGCATCTGGTTCCGCTGAAATATCAGTGCTTCTTAGTGACATCTTCCCGAACAAAGGATTAAATCGCTCGGACATGGTTCCCCGTCTCCAGAGCTCGACTCTCCAACAAGGAAAATCGGCATTTCACTCGAAGAAGTGAAAACCATCGCGGCGTTGTCCTCCATTCGTGAGCTTTCAACAGAATTGTTCGATCCCGTCCCGATATCTGTAGAATCTAGAAGTTTCGCTCTCGTGAAATTCGTTGATGGCAAGGGCGGGGGAGGGGGCTCGCCTTGTCCCCGATTTCTTAAAATATCCGCGGAAGAACCGGGGGTGGCCACCCTCATTTTTCATTCCTCAGCTGTGCCAGCCGTGAAGAAAGTCGGGAACACACCGACCCCCGGTGAAAGCGGAGAAAACCAAAGGAAAGGGGTCTGTGTACTGTGGGGCAAGAAACTAAGTGGAAACTGTCCACCGATCTCGCGAAACTGTGCCAACGGGCCGACGTTCTTCTTTCGATCGCCCCCGATTTTGTGACGCAACTCTCGCAATCTTTCTGCTTGGATGATACTTTCTGACCGCGTCTGCTGGATTCACGAAAAAAACAAAAATATCAGGGTGGGCCACTTAACACTAAACCCACCACGAGGGTCAAACCCATTACAGATTTTTGATTTGACAATTATTGTAATTGCACAGGTGTTTTCATGGGAATATATTGAATATATATTTTTTATTAAATCGCACAAAATATAAATTAATTTAATCTTGTTATCTTTATAATACTATACACACCAGTCACTTTTGATGGTCGATAGGTGTAGTGTTAAAGGAAAACATCTAAAATGATTAAGTTGTATAAAAAAAATTTTGTATGCAGTTTGATATCGACAGACTAATACACTGAAGGAAATTAATTTTATCCTCATTTCTCGACATCTTTCACTTACTTCTATAATTGAAAAAGAACTAGCGCCTCCATTATGTCCATTGAACAGTAACAACTTTCTTCAGAATTGCATCACGGCAGAAACCAAGTAAACAAGCTGCAAGCTAATTTCAGAGATCAAAGATCCTCGTAATAGGTTCGTCAACATTTGAAGACCCATCCTGAATCTTAAAGCAAACATCTTAAATGTTTGCAGCAGAGTATATTAATTAAATGTATTAATGCTTGAACAACCAGATTGATCAAAATTACTTATCTTTCGCTACAAAATTCAATATTGTAACGAAAATGGTATACTACCTAAACAAATTCAAAATTATAATGAAAATAACACACAATAAATGAATTTAATAGTGCAATAAAAATCGTACAATATCCAAACAAATTCAATATTACGATAAAAATTGTACGATATATATAAATGAAATAAATATTGCGATAAAAATTGTACGATATATATAAATGAAATAAATATTGCGATAAAAATTATACGATATAGGAATGATGTAAATATTACGATAAGAATTGCACAATATCTGAATAAATTCAATATTGCTATAATGCAATAATGCCAAAGATTCCATTACTAAAAATTAATAATCACCTAAATTAAACAATGTGGAACGTGGAATGGGTTTAGATAGGTGACCTCCTGGTAAAAACCCAGGAAGTGACCCCCGGGTGCTTTCCACGTGTGGTTGGCAAAAGGTGGTTCGAAACTCACCATAATAAACAGTAGGTGCCTCTGAAAATTAGGCTGAAATAGGTTGAAATTAGGCGATAAGGAGCATGAAAAGAAGGGGTAGATTGATAACTGGATTTTAAACCCTGGGGGACCAAATAATCATATACATATTAAAATTTAATATACATTCCGTAGTTCCAGTTTTAAACAGCAAGAAAATTCTTCAGAACTGATCATAATCTCCACAAATCAAATACACATTTTACAAACAATTTTCGAGAACCGACATCAAAAATCTCCATGAAAGATTTTCCTACAAAATCTTCTGAAAAGATCGACGATCATCAGTGACACTCAGTGACTGTTGAACTTCGGGACATCAGTGTGGGTGGTGTTCGGCGATTGTTTTATAATCCGCGAGGAATAGCGTGTGACGGATCATTGTTGCATAGTGGTTAGAATAAAGGAGAGAGGCCATTGCTCTCTAGGAAGCAATTAAAGTGCAAAGCGACGTCGCTCGAGCGAGTTTCGAGCGTGTCTCGGATGCGGGGAAGATGATGAGGAGTGTCGGGTCTCGGGGCGAGTTCCGGTTTTCCCTGGAGAGAAGATCGGCGAGGCTGCGATGCCGCAGCAAAAATTCCAGTGCGGCGAGTGCAAGAGTCGTCTGCCCGACTTGACCAGCGACATGTGTCGCCTGCTGTCCTACAGAAGCCTGAACGGCCTGGCGAAAGACCGTGAGAGAAAGAGGCGGCTGGAGGATCATGGGAAGTCGTCGAAAACACTCGACGAAGACAAGGTAAGATGGTTGCAACGTGGAAGAAATATGTGCCGGATCGAGTTCTGTCTTACGTAGTATACCATCTGGAGTTTCATTTCTAATTGTTTATCAAACTGCTTATTATTTTTTTATTATCATTTATAATTCTATCACGTGTTTTTGCGTTGAAGAAACTATCGATGTAACTTTCCAAGGGTTCCGTAGACGTTAAATTTTGTCCATTTACCCCCTTCTGTATCGAAGCGAGGGGTTGCTCGCCTCTGAGAAGTCTAATTGTTATCAAATTGCTTATCATTTATAATTCTATCACGTGTATTTGCGTTGAAGAAACTATCGATATAACTTCTCAAAAGTTCAGTAGACGTTAAATTTTGTCCATTTACCCCCTTCTCTATCGAAGCGTGGTGTTGCTCGCCGCTAAGGAGTGGAGAATAGCGTTATGGAAGGGGTAAGAGTCGGAGACACTGTTCCGAATAGGTTAATTTTTAATCACTCCATAAGGAATTGTTTACCGTATGATAATGTGGTTTTAAATCGTTCCGAATTGATTATCCTATAATTGTGGGACGGTTTAAAATTCAGTGGAGATGGTTTTTGGTTTGACGTTTAATCAAAAAGCTTGTATATCGCTGCGGGTTTGCCGGAGCATGCAAAACACGAGGAAAAACGCATCTCATTAGCGGGGGTTCGTAATAGCGGCAGGAATAATGAGTCCCATGCAGCTCGTAATTTGTATTAATTCTGCCACCGCGTTATCGCTTCCCTTAATTGCTCGAGCTTGCTGGATGGACTTCTTGGTGATTCGTAGACTGTGCAAAAATGTGCTGAGTTCAGTACTGAAAGAGGACAACCCTTCTTCTCTTTATTTCACTCGGTGAAGTTTCTCGATGTTTCTTCGGCTGAAATCTCTTCCCACGTCCTCACCAAAATAATAATTGAAAAAAAACAGTTAAACAAAACCCTTTTCAACAGAATATAATACGCCAAAGGTTCCAAAGAAAGAAACAGTTTACCATTTACCCAAAACCTGGACTCCAATATAAAATCATTGTCCACCAGCCACTCGATTTCCCCGCAAACAATCATTCCCATGCCCACCTCTCATATTTCCCTTAAGCAAACACTCTCCAAGCAACGAGCCCGGAAAATTGTAAACACTTTCGCAACTCAAAAACAGGTAAAATGAACAGAGGAAGCGAACAAACAACAATAACGTGAACAAAAAAAAGAATTGAACCGCCATTGCCGGAGCTTATCGAGGAAATTGCGAAGCCGGGACAATCAAATTCGCCAGAACGTTGGATAAAAAGAGCCTACACGTTGCTCGCTGGTTTCTCTGTTCAGAAATCGAACCGTTAAATAAACCGATAGGGAGAACGACGAAAGGAAGAAGAATACGAGAGAAGGAAAGAGAGGGGTGGCAGAGCAACCGTGAGATAGAAATAGAGCAAGAGGGGAAAGAGGGGGGAAATAGAGAAGCAGACCCAAAGGAAAAGAGGGAAAATTGGAGAAACAGAGAGAGAGAGATAGAGGAAAAAAGAGGAGAGATATAGCTCAGAGAAACAGCGCAAGAGGGGAAAATAGAGAAACAAGAGGAGTGAAGAAGAAAGAGGGAAAATAGAGACATAGAGCAAGAGGGGAAAGAGGAGTAAGTAGAGGAACTGAGTAAAAGGAAAAGAGGGGAAATTATAGAAACATAGAGAGAGGAAAAGAGGAGAGAAATAGAGAAACAGAGTTAGAGGTGTAAAGAGGGGAAAAATAAAGAGACAAGAGGAGTGAAGGAGGAAGAGGGAAAATAGAGAAACAGAGAGCGAAACGCGTCGTACCGCTCGCGAGAGCCGAGCGTAAATAACACTCGCAGGTACGAGCTTATCGACTGCCGGCATGACAGAACGTTTTACTCCGATTGCGAGCCGGGGCCGCATAACTCGATGAAACGGTTTGTCGTAGCGCTCGATTCGTTTTTCCGCGTACCCACCCCCGCGAAACGTGAAAGCCACCCCGTCTCACTCTGTTCTGACGGGCTGTTCCCAAGCCGAGGGAGAGGATCCGTTTCGAAACAGCGTTCGTTCGATTTCCATCGCGTTGGACCAAGTATCGCCGCGGGCGGCTAGCTTTCCATTTGTTGCGCAACGAAATATTGCAACTTGCACTTTTTGTCGACGAGCTGCCACGGATTCATCTCGCTTTGAAGCTACGTCTGTGCGTACGGAACGCACGCCCACACTTGAAATCACATGACCCAATCGATGGGACCATGCATCACGCTTTTGGGTTCGATGGACTTTAAATAGTTACGCGTGACAATGTTACTACGGAATTTACCTTTGTACAACTGGTACCTCTCGGACTGCAGTAATATTGGCTTCAAAGCGGCGATTTCGAAATTGCACTTTTTTATAGGGTTGATAGGTTTCTCAAAAAGAGTGCAAATAATGTAAAAGTTCCGAGATATGCACAGAGGATCCAAACAGTCTTTGAACTTGAAACTTCTGATTCTACAGGAATTGACAATATTCAACCCATTGCAATTTTATAAAAAAACAAACGTACAGCAATAAATTTGGACAAAATATTTTTATACGATGTAGTAGGTGAAAAAACGAACAACATTTTTCCTCAAAAATACTGTAAATTGAAACCCCTGTGAAAACATTAAAAAATTTGTCTCGTAAATGAATTTTCTACTGATTTGAAGATTGAAGCCTCCCCTTTACAAGGACACCTTACAAATTAGTGTAAGATTTTTTTTTACTGTTTTTTGGGGCAAAAATAAAGAGCAAATTTGGGGGGTGTAAAACCCTCATGGTGTACATCACGTTTCCATAAAGTTGAGTGTACACCCTTCACTTAGAGCTGAAATTTACTTTCTTAAATTTTTTCATTCTATTAAATTTCTACTTTTTGTACTGGTGTAAAGACACTATTCTTCAAATCTACCCAACAGGAGCTTCCCCAAAGAAGCAGAGAATCCTCACAAAGCAGTCAGCCCCTATAAACAAATACATGGTGCAGAAACCCGACAATCAACAATATTTGCGAACGATGTAACATTGAAGCGTAGTAATGTGTAGATATATAAATTTGTAACTGGATTCGAAGGAGCCGGAGCCCAGGTAATCCGGGAATTTGTGGACGTTCGACCGGCCCATTAATCTCTTTGAAAGAGAACGTTGAATCCAGAACAATTTTCTGTCAGGATTACGTGGGTATTATCCCAGAATGATGGAACATAGTATTGTGCAGTATTACTTAATAATCCGATTATACAATTCAGCCGTTCAAGTCCCGGGTGAAAATATTGTCTCTGACAGACGGTCTACGTCGGTCCTTGGCTCCATCGATATCGTCGCGATCTCTCGAACGTGGCTTGCATTTCTACTTTAATCGATATTTAATCGTTTCATCGATCGCTCGAAGTTTCGATATAATTCCGTTTAAAAAATAGTTTTAAAAATCGTACACTCCAATTTCTCAAAACTTTCACAAACGTAGGCATTTCTTTAAAATCATTCAACATACAGTAAAATATATTATTATTATTATTATTATTTATTTATTATGAACGGACCGAGGTCCATTTATACAAATGTTTACAATATAACGTAGACTTAACATAAATTAATAAGAAAGGACATGCATTAATAAAAAAACAACTGTTGGTATAGGGGTATTGATATTATATGTTAATCATGCGTAATTTTTTAAAGGTTTGAAACGACCCATTAAAATAATCAATACTATTATAAAGAGTGTTGGAGTACGCAATAATTCGATTAATAGGATTTATTAATCCATATGTGGATTTGCATTTAAGTGTTTGAAAACCAGCTCGAGATCTCAAAGAACGTTCAGGTGCATAAAAATTGATCTGCATAAGGAGAGAGAGACAATCTCTATATGGTTATTAATTAAGTTAAAAATGAAGCTCTGGTCTGATACTCTTCTTCTAGCAGACAATGTTTCCAAGTTGACCATGTTTAATATTATATTAGTAAACATATTATAGTAAATATTAGTAAAATATATTTTATACTATTTTTTAAACGGAATTATGTGTGATAGTTCAAATACAGTCAATCCTGGATCTAAGGCAAATCCTCGAATCAGTTGTGTTTTCTAAATAGTGCAGTTCTATCGTTCTTTTTATGATGGTCGATATGTTCAATAAAAAAACGCAGCAATGGCGGAAACTGTTAGCGAAACAAAGTCGCCAAAAACCGCGTTAAACATTACACTCTACAACCTGTAGCAGACAGACAAACCACTTTTCTCCTTTGCACCATTTCATTTTCAAAATCCAAAAGAAAGAGTCTGCACACAGATAACATAACCGCGTAAACACACGGAATTCGCGGGCTCTCTGGCAAAGTATCGCCATTCAGTAAACAAGCATCTTTCGCCTCTGTTTCCGCAGTTTTTCCGCGGCGCTCCTCTTCTCTTCTCATTAGCCTTGCGTGTATTTCCGAGCTCTTTCCCTGCGTACGCAAATATGGTTGCGCGCCGTGTATCAAAGGACGCGCACGACCATAGTTAAAACGCATAACAATGAATAATGATATTCAAACAATGCTAATGGTTTTTGCGGGGAACTGTCGGAGAGGGCGACGAACAAGCTTGCACAGAAAGAACGAGGTGTTCCAGTTCTCCTGAATCGAACTTCAACGTTTCCTGTTTATCAATTCTCGGATAAAACGGGCGCCATCGCCGCGCAGCTTTGTGGTTTTAGCCGCGTAATTTCACGGGATTGACGTCCCGATGGTCGAAATCGCAACACTCGAAACGGAGTTTCGAACTGGTCGATACGTCTGGACCGGACAAGCAACACGCTTTTCTATATCTCGATTCTCGCGAAAATCCACGGTGAGATCGAGTTCGACGCGTTTTCCGTTTGACGTACTCGGGTTACTGCCAATTGCTATACTTCGCTCGATGGTTCCCTTCGGTTCTTCCGGTTTTAGAGGGTGAAGGGTTTTCCGTTTGTATTTGCACAGCTACGCGCTTCTTGAAAGTACGAATTATTGTTCGTCATTATTGCGAATACATTAAATAATTGAATAATTTCATGATTTTGAAAGATCTGTGAAATTTAATAGGATCACTTTTTGTATCTTTAAACGGGTATAACTTCGTGAAAGAAAATTGTACAGTTTCGTAACAAGGCTCAGTTTATAGAGTGAAGCCTCTATTTCAACGTGACGGGAGTTTTTAAAGACTTTTTCAAAGTAGAAAATGCAATTTTTCCAGTGAAATTTCCCTCTGGTTAGAAATTGTCCTCCTCGCTCCGCAAACAAAGTTGACAATACCTGTTAACGTTGTTGATAATATTGGTCGTGAAACAACAATTTCCGTGAACGTATAAAACATATTGAGCAAAGCCATTTTAATTGAGCAAATCGCGAGACAGTAGAAATAGGAACAGAGGAACGGTTGACCGAAATGAAATTTGAGGATGGCAACAAAAAAGCATGAAACACAGGCATAGAGAGCTGTGCAAAGAGATACGCACACGGGGAGATCTGAAAGAAATAGAAAAGCGTTTACTGGGTCGTCGAACAAACGAATAACGTTTCGGTCGGGCGAAATGCGTTCGCGATGTGAAAAACCGGGCACGATGGTGGAGAGAGAGGACATCGATACAGGGTGGCCAGAAGAAAAACCGCGAACGGTCGTCTACTATTTCGATATACGAGAAGAGAGACCCCGAGAGACTGAGAACACGCGGCGCGCGATACGAGACCGTGGCTATCGATCCGCAGGACACATATTTTTCCGCAGTACTCCGCAATAATATCGCCATTTATGTACCGGCCGCAAGGGCCGATATCCGGTTCCCTTTACGTAACCGAGCCCCGAGCTCGACTTTAATTTCAGCCAGACTGACGGACTACGAACCCACCGCGCTTTGATTCCGCGACTCTGGATACTTTTCAATTATTTAGCCGGCAATCGGCTCCTGGAACGAGCCACGCGTACATCGTCGTGCTAGCTTGCCGACGGAACCGCGTTTCAAACGCGGGACATTATTTTTCTCGACCTTTTTTTCCGAGAATTTCGAGGTCGTTGCATGCGAATTGTTCCATTTCGGAATGCTAAGGCCACGAAGCGATTCGATCGAGAAACATTATTGCGATCTTCAAATTTAATAGGGCGAAACGGGGTCGAAAATAATTTTAAACTATCATTAATATATTGAAATTCTCGTATACTAAATTTTATTGTATTGTAATGTTATTGTACACAATAGTCCAGTTATTTGCTTCGAAAAAATGAGGTTACCTGGAAAATTTTCCGGGAGTTTTGAAAATGGGTAATTTTATAGATTTCATTGCGCTCTTTCTGAATTTCAACTTTGCCTCCTCGTATCTTTGAAGGAAAACTTCTTTAAAGTCCGTAAAAATGGTTACTGTATAGAAGTTCAGATGTAGAAGATCGAACAGAGCCATTTAAATACTCTGATGCCCAAGGTGGTTCGGAACCCACCTTTATTCTAAACTATAGGTCCCGTCGATGTTAAATAATTAAAAAAAGAAAAGATCGAACAGAGACGCTGAATTCAATTTTTCGTGACGGGCACTTTGGTGAAAATGGCGCAAGAAAGTGCATCATCGCCGCGCTAGGTGGCAAAGTCGACGTCGGTTCACGTGTGGTGGTGATTGTCGACGATTGTTGATAAAGCACCGCAATTAACGGACACTTTGCGGGTTGACCGGCATGTGCACTTGTCTCCGTGTTCCAGTTACTCGAGGGATTTCGGGCACAGAGCGCTCCACGCTCGCCACACGGTGTTTAAAGTTTGCTAATGTTTGCGCAACTGCGTTTCGAGGTTTTCTAATTAAACCCACGGCTCGACCGACTATTTATTCCGGGGTGTCGCATCCGCGGGAAACCGCACGCCATTCTCTCGGAGTTATTAATAAAAAAAAAAAGGAAAAAGCGAGCGGAGAAAATTGGATTTTTAATTGAGAGAAATGAACCGAACTCTGCGAACTCGCTGCGCTTTCGAACGAAAGCGAAATTATTGCAGCTCACTTAGTGCAACGTTAAAGGCGCTGAATGCTAATTGCTCTATTATTATACTAAATCGTACTTGTGCAATGATTACCTTTAACACCAACCGCAGTGTATGCGCATGTATAATGCACACAATGTGCAGCTGCAACCAACAATTGGCTCTAAAACCTTCTTCGATATAACAGCGCAGCGTTCCAGCTTGTACTTATCCGACGAGTGCTCCATTTCACTAAATTTATGCAATTAATTTGTTAATGTGTTTTGACATTCATGGGAAGTAATTCAGCAACAATTACGAACTATATATTATAATTTAGTAGACCAGTGTTGAGTAAATTCTTGTACACGCACACTAGAACATTGTTGGATAACCAACTATTTACAATTCAATTTATTTCATTAACACAGTTTCTTATTAATAAACTAGTATTCTGTTTATCATAAATCAGCAACGTTTATTAATCCCTCATCCGGAATACAAACTTTTGAAGTTTGTTTTTTTTAATAATCTTTATGCAAATTTCTTCTTCTCTCCCAAGAATGCGAGACGATCCCGAAGATCCAGGTTTACACGGAAACGCGGATCTGCGAAGAGGAGGACCTTGAGGAAACCTAACACCGCGGTGTGCAACATGAGTCACGCAATAAATAATGGATACGACGTTGTTCGGTTTCAAGCAAGATGCGTTTAGCGGGAAGGTCGCGATTCGAACGGTACGCAAAAACCAAATCGGTTGTGCGAACGCGGAATGCGATGAACGACGTTCTTTGTATCCTTGAACGGAAACATGATGTAATGGAGAAGCTGACACTGTTGACTAAACAATGTTCCTCATCTTACTGCCACGAGAAATCATTTGAAATCGAAAAATATATATCCAATAGGAGTGGGGTTGGCAGCTATGCTTTATTTTAATGAATAAAAGAGTGAACAGAAAGTAATACAATTAAAACGGTATATATTTTGCAATAGGAACGGAAACATGATGTAATCGAGAAACTGACAATGTTGATTAAACAATGTTCCTCATCTTACTGCTACAAGAAATCATTTGAATTCGAAAAATATTGTATATCCAATAGAAGTGGGGATGACAGCTATGCTTTATTTTACTGAATAAAAGAGTGAACAGAAAGTAATACAATTATAAAACGGTATATATTTTGCAATCGGAACGGAAACATGATGTAATGGAGAAGCTGACACTGTTGATTAAATAATGTTCCTCATCTTACTGCCACAAGAAATCAATTGAATTCGAAAAATATTGTATATCCAATAGAAGTGGGGATGACAGCTATGTTTTATTTTACTGAATAAAAGAGTGAACAGAAAGTAATACAATTATAAAACGGTATATATTTTGTAATAGGAAGGGAAACATGATGTAATCGAGAAGCTGACACTGTTGATCAAACAATGTTCCTCATCTTACTGCCACAAGAAATCATTTGAAATCGAAAAATATATATCCAATAGAAGTGGGAATGGCAGCTATGCTTTATTTTAATGAATAAAAGAGTGAACAGAAAGTAATACAATTAAAACGGTATATATTTTGCAATAGCATAGATTATGCAAACCTGTATGGGCAAGAGTGAGTCTCGTAAAGAATTCTCGTGAGAAACGTCAGAGACGAAAAGGGTGGTTCCTAAACGCGCGAAAACACTGTCGGCGAGGGAAAACTGTTGATAGACGAAACGTGGAGGGTGGTGTGGGTGGGTAGCTGGTGTAGAAATGGCGACGAGTGTACAGACTGGTGCGAGTCGGTTGCCTCTTGACATTTAAAGCCGCGCAAACCTTGTAACGAGGTAAACGACCGACGACAAACACACTGCCATGCCCTTCCGTGCCTTTTAAAAAGATTCGACTTTGGTAACCGATGCGCGACGTAAACACTGCGCTGTCTTTCTTCCTCTTTCACTTTGCTGCAACGGTGGGAACACGTTCAATGGAGGCTAAAACGATTGAAACTGAACGTTCAGTTACTACAAGATCACTCTGCGGTGCAATTAGCGTTGAAACCATGACTTGAAAGTCTTTGAAAAATTGGAAATCAACAATTTTTCTAAAGGTGGCTTAATCAATTTCTTTTTTAATGAATGTATGTATTTTTCACATTGTGATTTTGTGTACTTATGAACAACATTAATAGCTCCGATGCAAATAAAATATTTAACAATTTTCATTTTACAATTTTTACAATTGTTTCATTTTACAAATTGCACAAAATCTAAATTAATAGAGCCTTGTCATTTTTATAAGCTAAAGCATTTGAATCGCTTTTAGCGCTCGGTAGGTTTAGTGTTAAAGAATTTAAAAATACTATCGCGCTGTATTTAATTCTAACAAATTATACAGACAAGAAATGTAGCTTCTGTAGTTTACTACTGATACAAACAATTTTCAATTTGCATAAAAAAGTTAATTATCTCATTAATTTCTCTCTCTCTCTCTCTCTTGAGGAAAAATTTTAATTATTTTAGTGTTGCTGTCCAGAAGAAAATTATTAAACTTTCTCCAAATATACTATATTGTTACTTAGAAGCTTGCAAATTCGTTTCTGTTAGGTACAACGTCAATAACACAATTATTGGATCAATGATGATTAACGAATTGATGTCATAACAATTTTGAAGAGCTTCAACATCCACCGACGTCACGGATAAACATTTATTTACGCCGGTAATTGGCAAAAATGAGGAGGTCCGCTAATCGCAATTCCCCTCGGGAGCAAGAATCGCGCTAATGATCTCCCCAATTATGAGATAGGCCGGCGGAGGGGGTGCATATTAAAATATTTTACCGGTGGAAAGTGCCGATTTGCGTAAACAGAAGTTCCCGGAATTAAACGAAGTTGAAACACGGTAACAGTTCGTTAAAAACTGCATAAAATCATCGAGACTCCCAGCGGCGTTCCGAAAAAAGACAATTCCTGGTGACGCGCGTTTAATTCGCATTTAAATAATCTGCTTAAAAATGTACACTCTTTTTACGGTTTCACAATTAATAAGCCAACATTCAGATGCTAATCTTCGCGAAGTGGTTTCAACCCTTAATCCGCGGCATTTCTTTCGCAGCTCCACTAATTAGAATTTTTTTCATTGGAATTTTTAATAATCGGGATCTTTGGCAATTTCCTAAAATGACGATGAAAATCTATTTTCACAATATATTTATATTTACTGCGACGGTTAAATAATTAAAATAATTAAACATCTCCTTTGCTATTCGTGGTAAAAAAGACATAGTTATTATATTATAACTTCAAGGTCACCTTCACTTTTTTCACACATATTTCAATATATTTATATTTACTGCGACGGTTAAATAATTAAAATAATTAAACATCTCCCTTGTTATTCGTGGTAACAAAGACATTGTTATTATATTATAACTACAACGTCACCTTCACTTTTTTCAAACAATGAAAATATTTAAATCTTATTGGACCACGCTGTATATGTGTATTAAGTTTAATAGAATAATTTTTACATTTTAAAAGATTACAGAGTTATTTAGTTGAATAAAATTGCATTTGATCTAAACGAAATAGAGAATAAACATATTCAGTGGATGAACCGCAAACATGGAGCACCAACGCACAGAGGAGCCAATATTTTCATAGAATTCCCAGCGAAACATTGCCAAAACATTGACAGGCGGCCGCGCGTCCAATAACGCAATAATTATACCAAAAACGCAGATGCAACGCGATAGCAACACGATAGCAAGCTCGCTGGCTTGCGTTAGGTAATTGATCGAGCGATTTTCCGCGAGGCAATGCGTGCTCGCTAGGCTAACTGGCAAACTAACGAGATAGTTAGAGCGCAGCGACGTCGTTGCAGCGAATCACGCCACGTAATGAAGGGATATCGGCCTGGAAAACGAGACGGATACGAGGATGAACGATCTGGAATCATTCAGGACACTCTACGAAATATTACCATCACTTAGCGTCTTGTTTCTTGACACTGAAATCCGTCACGCTTTCCATATTTAATCAGACTTGGTCATTAATGCCTGAAAGATATCTTTTTTCTTGAAAATACAAATTCGAACGTCCCTAAAAAAATTGCAAAATTTTTTTCATGACTGAATGTACCACGAATTCGAAGCTTGCAGCTTCCTCTTCATAACGAGACCTTAAAAATCGATACACGATTTTTTT